>JAYJMB010073957.1:11672-23343 GCA_036873735.1 Pouteria campechiana | reverse complement strand
ATATATATTGTGTGTGTGTGTGGGCGCGCGCGCGCGTCAGCGTATAAACAACCAAACTCGGAGGAGCAAGAATAAGTTCTCCTGCTAAGATTTCCCTTCCAATTGTTTTTGCCGTTGTTCAAAAAAAAGGATTTACCACTTATCTTCCCGTTCGTGGTCCACGGCAGTCGGCAGCCGAAAACAAGCTTTACTTTTCCATGCGTGGTCCTGTGTACTATCCAAATGTGGCCACTTGTTAGAAAGAAAGTATTGCTGGATGTGTAATGATTCAATGCTGCTTTTTGGACAGCACTGCATTTAAATTTGTTGGGTTAATCAAGGTGTTGTGATTTAAAATAATTTATTTATTTTATGTATAAAAAATTATTTTATTTAAAAACTCTAGTGAATATAACCACTCAAAATATGATAAAATATACGTAAAAACTGAAAATTTATTTAAATTTATTAATACAAATATTTAAATCATTAAAAAAATTTGTTATCATCTATGAAATATTAACACTTTGGATGGAATGGATATACACCTACTTCCTTATATATTAAAAAAAATTTAAAATATTTCAATGGATTCATATGCTCGATGAAGTGTTTCTATTGTTATACCCATTTAAATTTTCAATCAAGATATTTTACTATTTTAACAAGATTAATTTTCATTGCACAACGAATTTAATGGCAAATGTGTCCTGAGGACGACGAATGGGAGGGATGCACATACATGTAGAATTAACCATCTATTGTCTTTTATTTGTATGTTAAACGTTTTGCAAAAGAAATTACATTCTTTGACTTTACATGTAAGTTCAACTAATTAAAACATAAGAATAGTGACTTAACCGTTAATGCTTATAAATTCTAGTTTCAATATTTTGTTAATTGTATTTTTAATTAAATCCATGAAAATTTGAAGATATATCTATATTGATATTTAAAAAAATATGATAAGAGGATATTCATGCATACTATGCTAATAAAAATATACGTTTGGGCAAATTTTTATTTTATTGGTCAATATAAATGATGCATATATCTTATTTTATTTATTGACATATTTAATTTGAAATATAAAAGGCTAAAAGGTTTAGATTATTAAAAAAGAAGAAGTTGTAAGCCTCTCAAGCTGATTTTATAATGCCTCGCCCCATCTCCTTTTGAAGTTGCCACGTTTTTTAAGTTGGTTGGCTTGAAAATGCTGTTTTAAAATTAAAAAATTACTCATCCAACGTGCTTACAGTAGTTTTTACTCGAGTTCGAAATTCATTTCTTGAGATGTATCCAATCTCGCCCTCACCGCTCATCCGTAATATAGAAGTATGCGCTTCCAACAACATTCCTTAGATTCATCCCACCATCCAAAGGTTTCTAAATATAATTAATACATTCCTTTTATACTAAAAATAATTCAAATAAGACATTTAGTTTAGACCAAATAAACAAAATGTTAGAAATTGAAATATTTATTACAAAAATCATATTATGCAATACTTTTTTGAGGGTGAGAATTTGATTAATTATTTATTTAGTCAAAGAATTTGACAAATCAAATAATTCATATAACATAATATACATTATCTATGGACATAAAATAATTTCAACTATAAAAACATTCTTATTCAATACATCCTTCTTCAATGGGGCATAGGGTAAAGGATGCACAATGGGACAGAGACCGTTTTAGTTTCCCCACCCTTCAACCTTAGGGACGGTTTTCGGAGGTAAAGTTGTGTGTTTCAGTTGTAGATGGACAGTACCTTGCAATAGGGAGCCACGCCGAGGCCGAACCTGCATTTCAGGCATTACTCTGGAAGCAGCAAGAGAAACAAACGGTGGCAGTGGCTTGATGGGCATTACAGCGGCCCGAGTCCCACTATTAGGGGTGCCACTTGAGTATAGGGTTGGTTTCACCTTCTTGATCATTATTTATTTTTAGAGTAGGTTTGGTTTAAAGCATTGGATACTGGAATTGAACCAACTCACATTAATTATTAAAAAATAAAAAAAACTTAACAAACTAATATAACTTGACTCATTTTTATAGTTATACGTACATTTCACCTTGTTATATGGTATATGTATTTATGCTTTAAAGCTTAAAGATTATTTAATAAATTTTTTCTTATCTTTTAATAAATTACTAATTATCTTTACTTTGATATTTATAATTGGTGCAACAATCAAATATAATTGAAATATCTCATAGATACGAGATAAGCAAGCATAGAGTTGAAGTCTAAACTTTTATATTTCTTATTAATAATTTTTAATAAATATAGTTCATAAATTTTAATTTATTTTTATTTTATATTTTATAATATGTGTTTTTTTACTTTGAAAGAATGTTCTTTATTCATACTTAGATTATATATAACTAGAATTATACAATTTATTTGATAATTTTATCAAAACCCAACATACCTGATTTGTCAACCAAGCATTGACCCCAACCCGACGGAGGTGAACCCCTGCACATTATCCTTGAATTTATTCTAGGCGCCTTATAAAAACAAAAAATGTAAAGCCCACCAGTGGACCATACCGCATATGGAACCACGTGACGGTTCGCGCATTGAACAGCATCCTTTTTTTGCCCTTTTTTTTTTTTCCCCAAAACGAGCATGACTTGTCGAGGTTGTCGCGTTCTCGCCTAAAACCAAGAAAATATCGGCTCTGCGGTTGTTCCGACAATGCACGATTGCACGTTATGGACTGATCCGCATAGTGCACGTGGTGGGCCTCACTTATTGGTTAATCTAACGTGGCGCTGGCTAGCCACGTTTGGTGAGCGAGGGATCAGGGGAGAAAACGGGCCCCACGTGTTTTATTTGTAATATCTAAACCGTTCAATTTCTTCTATTCAATATCTGATGTTGTATGTTGAAAAATCAAGGACAAACCAATAAATAAGTGCCCTTGTTGATCAATATGAATTTCGGTACGTACCGTTGCTTTGCTGATGATGCGCGGACGAAAGTTTCTTAGGTCATGAATATGTAATGTACTTCACTCCATGGAACTTTTCCAGAATATAAGACAAACTCACTAGTATCGAGACGGGGCCGGACATTATTAATAAAATAAAATGATAAATTAAAATAATAAATATTATATAAAAAATTTATATATTTAAGTTAATATTTATTATTTAGATTTTTAAAATTATGTACTATTAATTTTTTAATTTTGTTCAAAAAAATAAAAAAATAATTGTTAGTACCAATGCTAGAAATACAAGAGACTTTTGTATGGCCACATAAGGAATGCTCTTGCGTGGAATATGACTTTTAATTCTAAATAGATATACTTTGCACATGGGCATTCGAATCCAATATTGAATGTTATGCCCTCTTAGATTAAATAATATATATATATATATATATATCTTTTTGGGTCTATCACAAAACAAAATGTTAATGTGGCTTTCGAGAAGATCCCGCCTAGAATTCTACAATATTAAAAAAAATATTAAAGAGCATCGGGGGTGGTCCCAATGCAGACACTCCAATGCTTAAGTTAGTAATGGATCTTTAAGGGGTATGAATAGTAGAGAGAGAGAGACTTTAGAGAACCTCTCTTTAGGGGGTTACATACATAGTGTATTTGTAGTTGAACAAGAGTGCGTAGTCGGGATATGTATGTAGCTTGTATAAAAGTGAGATGAGAATTTCTGTCTAAAGGAAAACTTTAGAAGAATAAGCATTTATAGTCATTATCTCACGAGACTGCGTAGTAGCTGGAAGAGATATCTCATCTGTATTAGGATCTTACGCGGCAATGATGTCAGTTGGATAATTTGGTATTCGTGTTAGAGATCCTTAACACAAATGCCCCTCAAGAAGAAGTAGTAAAACCCATTTTCTCATTTGCTTGAACTTCTATACATGCTTCAGTGTTTTCATATGTTTTTGTTTGAATGATACTTTCAAGATGCGATAAGTGTGATAGATGACGCAACACTTGATTTTTCTTTCAGCTCCATCAAACCAATCTTTTTTATAAATAGTTTGTGAAGTAGACATCTCGGTCTTTTGCAAGGTAAAAATACAATGGCTCCATAGAGTTAGTAAATCGACGCCTTTGAAGAGTGCATCCTTCGGTCTCATATTGCGAAACTGGAATGCTTGACGACCTCTATTTAGGCTCACTTTTCGGTTCCATTTTGCATAACCGAGAAACTCCAGGGCCTTTGTTTAGACCTGCTCTTTGGTTCCATTCTGCAAAACTAGAAAACTCCAGGGCTTCTATTCAAGCACGCTCTTCAGTTCCGAACTATGGAACTGGTCTTCTTGACTGCCTCTGTTCAGGCACGCCCTTCGGTTCCATTCTACAAAATCGATCTTTTTGAAGGCATATCTTTAAGCACGCCCTTTGGTTCAATACTGCTGAACTAGTCTTCTTGGCAACCTCTATTTAGGCACACCTTCTTCAGTTGGGCATTTAGTGAAACTAGAAACTCCAGGGCCTGTGTTAGACCTACTCTTTGATTTCGCGAATGAAATCGAAATACTACTTAGTTTTTAGGTGCACTCTTGGATATTTTAGCAGAACCGAAAACTCCAAAGCCTCTATTAGATACGCTTTTCAGTTCCACAAACGAAATTGAAATACTAGTTGGCCTTTATTTAGGAGCACTCTCCGATTAGGCATTTAGGAGAACCAAAAACTCTAGAACTTCTGTTAGACTCTCTCTTCAGTTCTGCGATCAAAACTGGAATAATGGTTGGCCTCTATTTAAGTGCACTCTATGATTCCGTTTTGCGGAATCGAAAAATTGTTGGTACTCCTTTGTGACTTGTCCAATTTTGTTAAGAAAAGTATTGGCAAAGTAAGGTAGCTTTAAGAAAAAATTCTTTCAAATGACTCATGATAATTCATTCATTGCTTTATTAAACTAGTTATTATCACGCCCCGCCTAAGAGCCTATGCATTTTACGATTTCACTTTAATTTTTTTATTTCTAAGAAAAATATTCTGCCAAAAATCTAGCAGAGTTTACCCTAAATTATATAGATTTAAACTTATGCAATTATTAAACATATATAAAACTTGAATTTATTAACTATAAAGAAACAACAGAAACTACTAAACTCACCCAACTTACCCAGAGCTGCCCAAAACTGAAGTTGCCTAGTGATGGCAATAAACAAAACTGAAATATTTTACATTCATCCATAAGATCATTATGACATGCCAATACATTTCATCATATAATAATTGAAAGCTTTTTAAATACAATCATATATAAATATATAATGGAAATACAATCCGAGTTTATCATACTAAGACTAAAAATACATATCCCAAACTAAAAATAATATATCATGTTTAAGTCACTCTGATATTTCATATCATAATAGTGTCATACAGGCACTTCACATCAAAACTGTGTTATTTAGGCACGATGTATATTATAACTATACCATAAAAGCCTCAAACAATTTATGCATACTATTATGAAATATTTCCTATTCCATCAATACATATAGTTACATAATATAGTAAATAACTTGCTCATGGGATATTTATAATCCCACCCATATTCATACCAGGGAATACTCACATGCATCCATTTACTCAACATATTATATAATTAGGGAATACCAATTATTCCCAAACTATACACCCATTTCATCATACAATTAATCTACACATGTGAACATACAAGTAAGAAAGCATCTATCTCATAATCAATCATACTTGCATACAACAAATGAGATAAGTACTATCCACATTTAATTCATACATGCGCGTGTACGCATGGGATATCCACTATCCCCATTTAGCAATACATTTACACATGAATAAAAAGGGAGCTTACTTACCTTAATGGAGAACGATTTTGCAAATCCTCAAATCCCATACATAACCTTGCATGGGATTTGATTTCCAATCAAAGTATGAATAACCTTGCACCTATAACACATGCCAATATTCAATGCACATACATGTTTCATACAAAGACAATTTTTATTATAATTCAATTAAACATAATTTTCTAGATACCATTATTTGTCCATATTAAAGTGTATTACATTGCTCTTAATCTCTATAATGGAATATCACAATTCATATTCAATACACTTAACATCAAAACAACTTCTTAACAAGTATTACCCCCCAAATACTAATCCATTGTCATTAGGGTTTTAAGATTGCACTCAACCCTTTTATATAATATTCTCTTTTCATGAGGCATTTCCTCAAATATGTCATAAGCATTATTTAGATTAGACAATTTTTGCTAACTATTTCAGAGTGATTTTCTTTCCAACAACACATACTCATCATAAAATTCCATAATCAACTAATTAATCATAAAAATAAGCCAACTAAGTCATTATCTTAATTAATTGACAGCTTAAACACTTTATACACTTCAAATAAACAATCTCCTTAGGCCCAAATCATTCTAAAAATATGATAATTAACCCATTAATCATTTCCCCCATATCAGTTACACATAATCATGATTTTTTTTAAAAAATTACTATTTACAAAATCATATTAAAGCATAAATCATGAATTCTCATGCTCAATTAAGTTTCAAAATACTCTAATTATTTAGTTGATCATCTTCTCTCATAGATTTCATATAGTTCATACCATACCCCCCCCCCCCCCCAAATTTTACTATTCACAATTTCTCAAAACCCTAGCTATGCAAAAATACAAATCTAATTGGGAAAACCAACTTACTTTTGATTTCATGCATGACTTTGATCATAGAAGAAGAAATCAACCCCAAAATCTTCAAAAACTCAATATGGGTTGTAGAAAATACACTCTTCTTCCTTCCCCCACCATCCAAATAGTTGAAGTTTGGGTTTAAGGGTATGCATCCTTGCTTCTATGCATAACCACGGTAATTTCCTAGCAAAAAGGGCCAAGAAATTAACGTCTAAAGGGTTGGCTTTCAAGGCTAAGGCATGGGGAAGAAGAAGAAATGCAATGGGCTAAAAATGAAATGGGACAATGAATAAAACATGAACCATAGATTTTCTCTGTCGTTGATGTTGTAGCACTATAATTGCTGGATGCTGCCCCACTTTGCCATTTTGCACTGGTGCCATGGAGCTGGATTTAGAGACCATGGCGCTGAATCTATTGCCCCCCATTTTGCTTCTTGTTTTCCTTACTTTTCCATCCTATTTTCCTTGATTTTCAACTCTTATTTCATAACCTTTACTCATATTGATAAAACATGAATTTTTCCTCATAAAACTATTAAACGCATCATGATATACCTTGGATAACTATGAACTAAATCAGATAACCACTTACATATACTTAACCTTTTAACCATAATATTTTTCACATCATTCTAGCATGAAAATATACTATAATTTCTTCTAATTTAGTCAAATCATATCTAATACATGAAGTTTTAATCATGCTTGTCATATAACAAATTTTTCATAACTTAGCCTTGTATTCTTATACATAATGGAGCAAATTTTTTTGCACTTCAATTCATCTCCATTTAGCTTAATACTAAAGACAATTACAATATATTCTAATACATCATTATCCAAAAATTAACACCTTAGGTATTACAATTATATACTAATGTGAAAGGGTAGAAAGAAGAGATTTTAATGATAATATATCCTTATATTCTAGGTTCTTGGGATATGTCTTCTTGGCAACCTGCAATCTTAAAAATATCGAATCCGTCTTTCCTCCTTTCTGCAGCAACCTGCAATATTTAGAGGTACCAGATTCACCTTTCGAAGCATCCTGCAATATTAAAAATACTAAATCTGCTTCCCGCGGCATCCTACAATATCAGAAGCAATGGATTCGTCTTTCATTGAAAAATGACCATGTATTAGAAAGCATGCATAAAAATCACTCAATGTGAGAATTCTAAAATAATTTCACGCTATTATTAGTAACTCTCCTTGGAAATCAAAACCAAGTTCCACCGAGTATCACAACGGAGCTGTTGTAATGTGAATTGGAAGTGCTTGTACAGAGCCACGGTAGCACATGACGGTTGCTAAAATTTTTCAGCATGTTAGAGTAAGCGCCTAGGCAACATTAATCCACGCTATAGCATATTGTGTGTGGCTTTGCCTAAAGTCTTATCCTTATGTTAAAAATATTGCAATGATATTGATACTTCTAAAGAGAATGATTATTTGACTTTTTTGAAAAGGCATTATGACACTCCCCTAGAATAGATATAAAATATTCAAATATTCGAAAGTTATAGTAAGAATAGGTAAATTGAATCTTACCATTGAGTTGAGGTTGCAGATATAGTCTGATAGTATCATTGATTGAAAATAGAAAAAAATGTTCAAATTGACATCAAACTCTTATGCTGAAAGAATTAACATCACATACAATGTCTCTTGGTTGGACGGAAAGAATAATTAGATGCACTAATTTCTTCATCTAAAAGACTTAATTAAATATGCTTTCTGAAGTTTGGCCAGCTCCCAACCATGATCGATACTAAGCTGATCAAAAATAGCCCCCATCTGGCCACATATGTGCGAATTTCAGGAGTAGTATTGTGCAATGGTGGAATTTTAGCATGAAAATAAAAGGGTAGTGTAGATAGGTAATCATAAATAAGTAATGTAGTTATAAAGGAAAAGAGTTAATCAAAAAAATAGATTCGATCAATAATTTGAAAATTTGGATTTTGCGGACGAAAAAGTTAGTGCTAGCTTATCTTATGTTTCTGTCATACAAAATACTTTCTCTTTGACAAAATTGATTACATCTAAAGAAAGTTAGAAGTTTCCTGATGGAACCACAAAAGCGATTTAGAATTTCTCGCTAATTGGTTGCCAAGCATCTGGTGGAACCTCGGGAGGCTTTCAAAACTCCTTACTAGCCAGTTGCCTAGCATCTGGTAGAACTGTGGAATACTTTCAAAACTCCCTACTAGCTTGTTGCCAAGCATCTAGTGGAACCATAGAATGATTTTAAAACTCTATACTAGCTTATTGCCATAGCATCTGGTGGAACTATGAAATGATTTCAAATCTTCCTGCTAGCTTGTAGCCATAACATCTAGTGGAACCATGGAATGCTTTCAAAACTCCCTGCTAGCTTGTCGCTTAGCATCTGGTGGAACAACATTCCATGATTTGAAGTCGCTGAAGTGAAAGTGGGACCCCTGCTAGCTTATTGCTTAGCATATGGCGAAATCGCATTCTATGATTTGAAGTTGCTGAAGCAAAAGTGGGAGCCTAGCAATTTCTATTTTGTTTATTGATTATTCTCAATTGATTACACTTGCTTTGTACATTAGAAAATTGTATATTCATATCCCAGATCATAAGTGGTTCTAATTACATTTCCATAATAGGAGAAAATCCTTAATTAAAAAGAAAAAGTATAATGCATCTTAGGAACTCAAAAATAAAATATACACTCTCTCAAAATAAATGTGTGTTGTTTTTGAGATCACCTAGTATATTGTAATGACTTGATGTTTAGGAGATCGTCTTAAGCTAATGGACGGATAGGATAATACAGCTCTAAATTGGGTTGCTAGACATTAGGACAACCTAAAGAATGAGTGTTTTGATCTAGTTGGTTTATCTCGGGTGGAATCAAGACCAGATGATTTATGCTATTGTTAGGGAACTCTAACACAGATACCTAATTCGTCGGGATACGCTTTGCCACGTGGGATCCCTATTCAAAAGGGACTTCTAGTTTTTAACTTTGCGCAATCCAATATTCATGAGACTGTGAGTAGTTATCTCTATAGAGCCCATTTTCTAGGAGGATTGGGTATCCTCTTTACGTACAGACTGCGTATGTATCCCGACTACGCACCCATGCTCATCTATAAATACACTCAGGTATGTACCTCAAGGACAGAAGCTCTCTAGGCTCTCTCTCTATTATTCACACCCCCTATTAAGGTCCCTATCTGACTTGAGCGTTGGAGTGCCCGCGCTGGGACCACCCCCGGCGCCCTCTGACGTTTTCTCTATCTTGCAGGATTCTAGGCGAGATCTTCTCGAGAGTCAGATCAGCATTCCATTTGGGGACAACCCAAACAGCTATTTATACTGTAAGAAATCATGTAGATAGTGAGTGTTTTGTGATCCAATTGGTGTATCTCAGAAGAACTTAGGACCGGGTGATCTCTATTATGTTTAGACATGACAGAGGCCAGAAGAAAATAGGTGACATTGATTTGGTTCAGCTTTCTCACATTGCCTATGAAAAGCTTAAGAAGAGTAAGCCAGGTTGACTGAATTTAGCTTAGCTCTCTCAATTACCCATGAGAAGCTTAGGAAAAGTGGGACCAAGATAATTGGTTTTTAGCTCAGTTCTCTCAATTGACCATGGGAAGCTTATGATGAATGAGACAAGTTGGTTGGATTTGACTGAAATGATGAATGGTATCTACTAAGGTTTGACTTTGTAAATCATAACTCAGTGACTCAGTGAGTCATAACTTAGTGACACTGTCCTAAACCTAGGCTTTTGAATGATTTAGTGAGAAGTATTTGCTAAGGTTTAACTTGGTGAGTCATGACTCAGTCACTCGGTCCTAAACTTAGGCTTTTGAATGAGTTAGTGAGTAATGTTTTCCAATATCCTGTTGAAAACTAAAAGCAAACGATATCTGCCTTTTAACCTCTAAGAGATCGTAGCTAAATGTTACAAATGATGGATTTGTATGGATTGAAAGGGTTTAATAACTTGGACAATGTGGATTGACTTAATTAATTGAAATTAAGCCTAATCATAATTATCACTAGTGGTTATCCCTAAGTTTTTTTTAGAAAATGTAAAATGATAGGTAAGGCCCATGCCATCATCTCCATGATCCATGTTTCCGCTTTCACATGGGGTCCACTCAGGTTTCAACTCTATCAATGAACAATTTCTTTTATAATCAAGAGAATAGTAAATCTAGGGAGTTTACCAAAATTAGTCCTCTTCTCCATTTTTACTCAAGTCAAAAAAGTTTACCATTAATGGAAGCACATCTTGTTCAATATTAGGCATAGAACCCATTAATATAGTTCATTTTTCTTATTTTTATTAATATTTGTATAAGTATGAAATTCAAATAGATGAATTTTATGATTGTCCAATACTTCTCATTCAAGAGACCGCAGAGTTCTAATGGTTGCCTTCCTAGAAGTAGTAAACCCAACACATTATAAGCAGAAGAAACTATTGTGCACATAGTGGAGTTTTCTCCGAGGCAAGATTAGAAGACCATGACAGTCTTAGAACAATGAGATACTTACCTCAAGAAGAAATAAAATAACATGCAAGTTTCTTCACTGTTGTAGAAGAAGAAGAAAGTTCAAGAAGGATGAAGAAAAAAATCTATCTTAAAAAAGAGAATATGCTTGAGCAGAGTCTGTCTCTGAAGAATGTTCTAACAAAGTTTAGCCTTAGAAGAAGATGAACTATAGCAGAAGCAGCGCCACCTCTCTCTCAGAAGAAGATCTCTCTCTTCTTAACATTCGAGCCTTTTATAGCCACTAGAATGCAATTGGCGTGCCAAAGTCTGGCATTGCAAAGCACAGTTGGCGTGATAAAGCCTAGCGTTGTAGAGTACAGTTGGGTTGGTAGAACTTATTATTATAGAGCACAACTGGCTGGCATTGCAAAGCACGGCTGGCATGGCGAAGCCATGGTGGTGTGTGGTAGAGCAACTCTTAATATGGTAGATCCA
>JAYJMB010073957.1:0-11572 GCA_036873735.1 Pouteria campechiana | reverse complement strand
CTGGCATTGCAAAGCACGGCTGGCATGGCGAAGCCATGGTGGTGTGTGGTAGAGCAACTCTTAATATGGTAGATCCATGGTAGCATGGTAGAGCACTTCTTGGCATGGTAGAGCCAACACAATTGGTGTGGTGGAGCCTTGGTGGCATGAGGGAGCTTGACATTGTAGAGTATAGTTGGTGTAGTGGAGCCTTGGTGGTGTGACGAAGTTTGGAGTTGTAGAGCACGACTGAAGTGGTGGAGCCTAGCATTACAGAATACAGTTGGCATGGTAAAGCCTTAGTGGCACGACAGAGTATCTCCTAGTGTGGTAGAGTCATGGTAGCATGGTAGAGTATCTTTTGGTGCGGTAGAGCCATGGTGGTGTGGTGGAGCCTTAGTGGCATGGTGAAGCCTGGCGTTGTAGAGCATAATTGGTGTAACAGAGCCTTGGTGGCATGGTGGAGCCATAATGGTGTGGTAGAGCACCTCTTGGCGTGGTAGAGTAATGGGGGGTGGTAGAGCACCTCTTGATGTGTTAGAGCCATAGCGACATGGTGGAGCCATAGTGGTGTGGCAGAGACTGGCATTGCAAAGCACTACTGGCATGACGAAGCTTAGCATTGCAGAACACAGTTAGCGTGGTAGAGCACAGCTGGCATAGCGGAGCCTAGTATTATAGAATACAGCTGGCGTGGTAGAGCATCTCTTGGCATAGTAAAACCATGGTAACACGATAGAGCATCTCTTGGCATGATAGAGTCATGATAATGTGGTAGAGCACCTCTTGGCATGGTGAAGTCATGATGGTAAGGTAAAACACCTCCTGGCGTGGTAGACTTTTGGTGTGGTAGAGTTATAGTGGTGTAGTGAGGTTTTTGCTCCACTGGAATTTAAGCGAGATATTTTTAGATATATTAATTATATTTTTAATTTGAATGGTCCAACAAAAAATTATTTAGGTGGTTTATTAAAATACTAATTAAATTTAGCCCATCGCTAGTTATTTAACACATTGGGTAGCTGATTAATTGCCTTGACTCACTCTCAGTGTGATCTGAATTGCTCCTAGTATAAACCAAGGGCACATGATTTTAACTATCTAATATGATGTAGTGAGATTGTTGCGGTTCCATGTTACGTGTTGATCATCATCAGAGACAAGAGGTGGACGAACAATGGTGATGAGACCTGGTAGCGACAAAGGGCTGATGGGTTTTTAGGAGCGATGACATTGTTTGTAATTAGGAAGAAGAAGCACATAACATCAGTGGCTGTAATTTTCTTTGATATCCAATGACCGGATTCAAGATCTGGTGCAACAAAGGTATCTTTGTAGTTAGAATGTTAGTGATGACATTGAGGTCGGAGGAGATAATCCAACGAACGGTTAGTTAGCGGTGATGCAACAGGGCAACTGTGATAGCTAGTGCTTCATCCTCTATTTGTGCATTGGAGGGTGATGCATAGAGTAGTGGTGTGTCGCAATGGATAGAAGAGAAAGACTAGGTCTCACGGGGCCCATACATGGTGATGTAGAGCTTGAATTTTGATGATTTTAGTGTTGTTTCTCAGGTTTTCAGATATCGAAATCATATGGACGGCTTAGATCAAACAATTTTTGCTTTTTCATGGGTGTTTTGTGCAACTTGTTCCTATAGACGGCACCAATGTTTAAGTTTATCCTCAAACGGAATGCTGATATGGCTCTCGAGAAGATTCCTTCTAAAATCTTGCAATATTAGAGAAAACATTGAGGGCGTCGAGAGTGATTCTGGCGCAGCCACTCCGATGCTTAAGTCAATAAAAGATCTTTAGAGGGTATGAATAATAAAGAGAGAGCTTAGATAGTCTGTCCTTAAGGGATACATACCTGGTGTATTTATAGTTGAGCATGGATGCATAATCGGAATGCGTATGTAGCTTATACGCAAGTGAAATGAGGATTTTTAAGGAAGGATTATGAAAGAATACGTATCCCTAATCCTTATATCACAGGACTGTATAGTAGTTGGAAGAAATATTCATTTATATTGGGATCTTATGTGGCATGATGACAATTAGATAATTAAGTATCCATGTTAGAAATCCCTAACAATATCTAACGAATTGAAATACTTAGCATTAAAAAATTGCAATAAATGACATTGAACAAATGCGCGTATCATACGTTTATGTACGCATTAACTTTTGAAAACCATGAATCAAGAGTCAGCAAATTGCACTTTCAATTGGCCTATGAAAATAAATTCACATAGTCATCTTCGTCAATTCTATTTCTCGGGACCAGCTACACTTTACTGATAAAAGTAGTACCTGTGGGGATTACTTAATTTCATACAAGAGCGTATTAAAGGAAAAAATATAAAAAGGCTATCAAATGGAGAAGAGAGAAAATAAGAAAATAACATAACAGATGTAAAAATAAAACAAAACAAAATATTATAGTAAAATGAAGGTAAACTATTATGATGATCCAATAAAAATCAGATAATAAGTGAAACGATATAATTTGTCACATATAAGGATGTAGGAGAAAAAAAGGAATAATAATAAAATAGTGGAGATTATAATAGAAAAAAGGAATATAGAGATAAAATTTACTTCATTTGGATTAAGATAAAAGTATATTTTTAAGTAAAAGAAATACTTCTACAAAATTGATTCCATTGAAAATTTTAATAGATTCTAGTTGTTTTCACATACATGATATTTAAATTAGATCAAGCTACCTATTATAGTTACCTTCATATTTAATTTTTATGATTCCCAAAAGCACTTTGATTAAAAGCTTGTTTGGACTAAAATAAATTAAACTTATAACATTATCCAAAAACAATATTTTTAATGTCGAGGCATATAAATATTTTGTATCAAGATAATTTTCGATATCTTGACTAAATTCTTAAATATGGCTATTAGCTCTAATTTAATTAAAACGTGATAATATGCAAAAATGGCAAGATGCCTCAAATTTTTAAGTGGAATTGATTTTACTGAAGTGTTACTTGTTAAAGAGGATGTAATAAATGGGTTACACACTTTTTAGGCCTTGCAAAACTGACCCATAAGGATAACATTATACGGACGTTGCTCACGATGTATTCTTTTCATTTTTAAACCAACCACGGAATTTATTTTCATACATTTTAATAGCTTTAAAAATTATGTTCATTGAAAATACATATCATGGATACAAACTCATAAGATTGTTTAAACATTTTTTAATATTAAGACATGCATGCAATTTTTATTAGAATAATCTTCAATATCTTGCTTAAATAAACCACACCAAGTACGATAATAGTCTTAAATCTCACCGAAATATTATAGCCTGTCAAAAACGAAAAAAGGATATGTGGCGTATTCGGGTACATTGAATAAATGCCCATTTTTATATTGACTTTTCTTAATCCGTACCCACCAATTGGATTGAGATCTACTTATCATTATTACTTGAAACACGAGAATGATATGAAAATCACCAGTGAGCCAAGATGCACGTATCGATCACCTTGTGAAAGGTGCATTAAGCAAATAAAAATCACAATCGTTATCAAGCCAAGATAAAGCTTAGTAAAGAAATAAAAGGGGAGGAAAATGTAAAATCAGTTGAAGGAATTAAAAAAAAAAGAAATTGATGATGGGATAGGAGGTAATGTTAGTGAGTAAAAATAAAATAAGAAGCTTTTTTTTTTTAAAAAAAAAAAGTATGACTGCCACAGGTTATTAGAGGTATGAAAACATTAGATCAAAATAAATAAAAGAGAAATGGAGATTTCATAATTTTTACATTTCCGATACTTTTGGGGTGCTTTTATGTCAAACCAAACATAGCTAAAGTAAAATCCTAAAAATTGCATTTATCCAACCGGGACTTGGCCACAGCGAATTTTGAAGGGTTTGTGGTTTTCATAATTTCTTGTTTCTGTGGCCGACGTACATTCTTTCGCCAACCCAGTTCTTTCAACGGATGAAAACTGATCTCAACGCATCGTTGTATGATTTGACCGGACTCCAGTCGGGTGATTTTTAAATTTGCCAAACTTTTTCATACGAACCTCTTATGGGGTCTTTACAATGTTTTTTCTCTGAACGTCATCTGCAACTTCAGTTTTCTAAATCGCGTTGTGCGTGACTTTTGGATATTACATAACACGTGATAGCTTTCCACGTGAAACTGCGATTAGATTATGATACTTTGTCGTCTAAAACGGAGAGTCACTTTTTAGGGCCCATTTGATGACGAGAAAAAGGCAGGGAGCATAATTACATGTACTTTAATAGTTTTAACTTGTTTTTCATCGTTATAATATATATATGTTCATCAAAATATAGGGATTTTATCTTAACTAACTTTATTTTAAATAATTATTCTTCATCTTATTTGCACCTATTCTTTTTGCTCTTTTATTTCGACTTTAACTTTTTCTTGCTATCTTCCTATTGGCTTCATGATTACTGTCGTGATTATTTGATTTGGCTTTGAGCTTATTTTCCAATACCCGATAGGTAATTAAAGATGATAAACAATTGAATTTAAATAAGTAAAAAAAATTGATATAACTCAAGTAAATTACCTAACACTATGAAGTGTGTTTGATGCAATTGTGGCTGAAATGCCCAAATAATAAACAAAGATTGATCTGTCCTCACATAGGCTAAAAATACCGAGTATTGTTTAAGACAACTTAATATTACCATACATTAGTTAGTAAATAAATATAAAAATTAAAATAATTTAAATTTAAATTTATTTTACTAAAAGGGATGAATATTTTAAGATTTATTTAATAATCATAAGAGTATTCTAAAAAAGTATTTTTTAATAATTTAAAAAGTATCGCAAGAACGCTTCGGACTTCCTTGCAAAAATGGACTTATAAACCCTTTTTATAAACTCAATCAAACAGAGATAATTTCTTTGGATGATTTATTTTAAGAAAATAAGCCATATGCCTGAAAAGTAGGCAATTCAAAGCTAGCTCTATGCATGATAACTTCAATGGCCGATTCAAGCCGAGTATCGACATCTGGGCACCTGTCTCCTTCTACGGGCCATAACTTTGGGCCTTTTTACTGGGCTTGGGTTTTACTAGTGTATACAATGGGTCTATTAAGTTGGCCCAGCCTATCATTTTATTTACCTGCAAAGTTTTAGTAAGCGGTAGTTAATAATGTTTTAAGAATTGGACCACAAATGCCAAGTTAAAGCCACTTTAACAGGCTAGAACCTGCTTTGAAATGAAGTATTTTCAACTTGAACCCTGGTAAGGAGAATGTAAGTACACAGCAGAGGATCCGGTGAAGCAACAGGCTATATCTAGAAAGTGTAGCCGAGTGTGCCTTGGGGCTGATAGGCTGCATCTGGTGTACAGTTACGCACAATTGCATTCTCATCTTCATAACTACAAATGTCCACACATTTTCTTAACAAATTTAGAATGAAAATTTTCCCTGCGCAAGCTTTTTTAAACAAAAGAATATATATAAGGGGTCTGTATACAGAGAGGGACTAATGTGGTCCAACATTTCACAAATTTACCCTTATCGGAGAAAAAAATAGGGGTGGGAAATTTTTAAAAATTAATGAGTGAAAAGGCTGATTTACCCTTCACGGTTTCCCTTAAAACATCCCATAATTCAAATTCAAAGGAAGCCCATCACCTTCGGCGCAAGGCTCATCAATTTGTCCAAAGCGTTGGGGGCGAACTTCCTTGCAAACAAGAAGCAAATCCTAGTCTTCTCCCCATTGTACTCGCACTGCTTCCCACCCCTCATCCTCTCCAGCAGCTTCATCGTCACTTCGTTTCTAGTATACCTGGCTGGGTGGGGTCCACCTTTCGACCAGTCAACCCAAGTCAATCCCCTGTTCGCATTCCTCGCTGCAAACTCGATGCTCACGAAAGTGGGGAGGTAGTGCTCGTCGACGTAGCACGTGGGCCTGCAGTACTTCTGGAAGACTGGGTAGTAGGTGCGGTCGGAGACGACCTTAATGGCGAGGCTGCGGTCCATCTCGAACCACTGCGATCCCTTCCGCCATTGGTTGAGCCCGATGGGAGGGTTCATGCGCTTTCTGTAGCGTCCGCGGCCTTGCGGGCCTGGATCGTCGTAAGACTCCACAAAGGTCTTGGTGGATTTCATGAGGTAGGAGTAGACAGTGGAGAAGTTGAAGAGGGGAATGCAGGACTCTGAGAGGAGCACGAAGCGCTCGTTGGAGAAGTCGAGGAGGGCGTTGGATAGGAGCCGTCGCTCGGCTTCAATCATGTTGAAAGCTCCCCATTGCACCTCCTGCAAACGAAGAAGAAAGTTGAAGCAACTTATTAGTAGTGTTTGTTTGCATTGAAACAAGCTCAAGTGTAACATGTTTAGAGGGCCAGCTCAGCTGCATGGGTGTCTGCCGTTTTTGCCTTTGCCTCTAAGCAAAAGAAAACCAGGTCCACGCCCAAACCCTGCTTGTTTGCTACTGTGGGTTCGGACACGTCATTTTTGGCCATTCCAGTTAAGTAACCAAAACGATTTTAATTTTTATGTGATCGTGCTTTGAATGATTTGGGTTAGCGGAAGTTGATCACTCGTGAATCTCTTCATTTACATGTGTGAATCAACCGTAGGAATTGGATAGGTGACAGAACCTCTTAACTTTTGGTTCGTGGGTTTCTGGGATTTAGGGGCAGTCAATCGTGTGGACAAGGCTCAACATAGCCATAACCACTTCCAGTGACCCGCATTTTAAGAACTAAACCTGAATTCTTTTTGTTAAAACCAGTTCCGCCTGCAATTTGAACTGTTTACCATTGTTTCATTTGATGCGACTTATTTTTACTGACCAACTCACCCAATTCATCTAGGTTCATTTGGTGGAACCTTTCTAAACCTGATGGCGGGCTGATTGCTGAGAATGATTAGCAATGATAATTCTTTTCTATGGATGCGCCCCTTTTGGATGACTTCGATCATCGATGGCATTTGATGAATAAGAAATCGGTTTTATACTACGAAGAGAAACAAGGATCGGAATTCGTAAATGGGAATCAAATAAGTGGTGCGAATGAAATTTCTGTTGCAAACTCACCTTGCTGGGGATCCTTCGTCCATGAAACACTGAATTTTTTGGCACTGAATCGTTGAATGACGGATGCGCATGAACGTAAATTGAGTATAATCCTTCGTATCCTTTGAAGAATTTCTCCCAGAGTGGAGCCATAGCCAACGGGCCTCTTGTCAAGAACATGAAGGCAATCTTGGGCTCATGTTTAAACGGGAAATCGGACAGTTGGGGAATCATCGATGCCCTCCAGAGCAATTCCTCGTCCGTCATGTCGTGCATTAGGCTGTGCGGCTCGACATACTCTTTGAATCCCTTGAAGTTACCATAATCAGAGAGATAAGGTGCTACAGATGGTGGTGGTTGTAACAATGGTCGAAATGAGAATTGGGTCGTGACTAGCTCCAGCGAAAAGGATTTGAGATGGTAGCAAGCTATGATCCCAAACACCATGCCACAGCTAAAGAGAAGGAAAATAAAGAGAACGTTTAGAGGCTGTAAATGAAAATTGAATAGTCTTGCAACAGAAGGGAATGGCTGCTCTTGTTCTTGGTTTTGTTGGGTCTTCATGGTAGTGTCCTCTATTGTTTCTCGGCTGTGATTACAGATGAGGAAGAAGGGTCGGAAGGTTTGGATTGACAATGGCAGCGGAACACAAACTTCAGAAAGAGAGGGAGTGGGGAAGGGAAGGGAGGCAAGATTGGGGAGGTGTGAGATGCTTGGGTCGTGTAACGGAGACTTTATCTTAAAAGGAGTGCGGATTAAACACTGTTTCTAGCAAACAGTTTGTTGACCAGCCCATCATCATTATATTTGCTCCGCCAATAAAATATCAGACTAAAATGACTATTACCCTCACGTCTGATTATTTGAAGATGGTCTACTATGAGCAGCTAGTGGCACCTGGTTAGCAGATTTAACGAAAAAAATGTATCAACTCAACTTTATTCACGAACTTTAATTTCTAGTTACTGGCATATTACCTTTGTTTTATACTAATATCATTTTAATTGTTAATAAATCTGATAAGTTTGAAACAGTGGATCTTTAAAAACAGGGGATTTTCGGTTCGTTGTACGCCGTGTGGAATTGGTAAACCGGCTTTCGGCTGCGAAATGTGTCGACGTTTGAATGGAAGATACGAAGAGGCTTCGTCGTTGCTCTGTTTTGACTTCGCCACGTTGGTGGCGGTCACCGTTCAAAAGTGGGAAAAACTTGCAGGGAGTATCTGACGAATTCGTTGTATGTGATTATGCAAATAGAAATATGCTAATTCAATCTAGCTATGCTGAACTGTCAAGCCCTACATATGCTCCTTTTTATGTGGTTCATAGCCATAGGGCCAAGCTAAAATTGTGTGATAAATGGATGATTGGTTGACAGCCATTGAATGATATTTTAATTGAAACTTAGAATGTGTTTTTGAATTTAAATTGAAATCATTCTGGTTTTAGAGCATTTTATCCATCTTCATTTTGGGTTGAGTGCATGCCCCAATTATAAATCTCTTGTCATGCATATATCCCTTTCTATTGGCCAATAAAATAACCTGTGTGCTCATAGCTGAAAGTGATTGATTGTGGATATAAAAATTGAACATTTAATTCCCAATCTCATCCAGGAAGAGGATCGGGGACTCAGCTCTGCACCCGAACGCCAAAAGGTCCACATACACCTGCCGGTAGAACTTTTGAAAAATCTTTATTCTAACTAATTACATCATTAAAAACCACTTCTTACACCATTGAAACATATTGACCTTAACCAAAAAAATCTATTTAGGGTGCCCAACTAAACTAAAAAACTTATTTGGAATTTTTTTGGCACATATTTATTTAAACCGATTTTAGAGTTTGATGAACTGGGGTTTTGGATGGCTCAATTCAAATCAGCCAATGTTCAACTCTGGCTGAACCACTGTTATGAGTCTAATTTTCCAAATGTTAATCTAAAGAGAAGACTTATAGATAAGAGATGTTTGAACGAAAGAAATTGTTTTTTTAATGTATTATTGGAAATAATGTCAACATCATAAGAATGATGTAAATTTTAAAGTGATAAAAAATACAATAAATAATTTTTTTAAGAGAAAGATGGATAATGATGAAAAGTATAGTTTCAATAATTTATCCAAAAATATCCTTCTAAAAATTTTTATTTGTAATTCTGTAAGGAGACCTAAAGAAATTTGGATCGTCATTAATGAATTAATGAGGTGCAAGTGGGCTTCAATTCATTCAAAGTTTGAGGGAGTCTTTTTCATTTTAAGTATGCCATGAATTTTTTTCATTTAAAAAAATGTTTGTTATCCATAGCACCACATGTTTAGCTAAAAATATAAATATCATAAGATAAAATAAAATTAGAATAATTTAAGAGTAAAGTCAAAAGGGTTAAAATTCTTTTCTTATTTCTAGGATTTATGAATATGTAATTAATCATCCATTCATTACAAAAAAAAATTCTCATATGGATGAATGAATCTTTAAAAGTTTTAAAGTATTTTTTACATTTTATATGTAATTTCATATATTTTTAGATGTTACATGTTGAAAATGATTTTGGATATTTTAATTAAATAAATAATATTGATGGTAATGATCAACTTAAATCTCATCAAACTGCTTTATTTAAAATCAAAAAGCTCCCTTGAAATTACTGATTTAAATAGAGCCTAAAATACATGATTTAAAGTGAAAACTTATTTTGCAGCTCACTAGAAATATTTTGGCCTTTTTAAAATTTTAACACCAATTTACAATGTAACTGGTAACAATTTCTACCGGACCATAGTATAAGGGGCACTCATGAAAGATGAACCATATCTTAGGAGGCATAACTGCAAATACCAAAGTTATTTAATGCTTAGTGCAATTTAACCAAAACTTAGGGGTACCCATGCAAATTTCCCTCCCAGACTCCAAAAAGGTTGGTCCTGAAAAATTCTCCGCGACGACAGCTAATTCCGGTTCCCGTCTATGTTAGCGACGCCCTATTCTGGAGACTTGTCAGGAAGTTACCTTTCGTTATCATGCAAGCAGCAAGCCTGTCCTGGGCAAAGTTCCAAAGTTACGTGTCTTCATCGCAGCCATACGACCAAAGATCCGATGGTCATGACCAGCCCAGAAGTCTTCTTTGACAATGCAACCCCGGAAGCAACGCACATGGAAATTGGGCGCACTTGCTGGATGATTGGCATGGAAAAGCAGCCTAGCAGCGTCTGTCATACGCTTCTAGAATAGAATTGGGCATATTCACTTGCATTTTCTGGCAGTGCATGTTTTCCAAGTGTTATTTTATCGATCCAAACTGTTGAGGATTAGGCTAAACTTAAAGAGTGATCTAAATCCGAAATTCGCTACAGATGTGACATTGGATGGCTAATATATAGAGTTCATCTTCTTGATTTCAAGAAAATGTATTTATTGGAATCCGGGGCGTGTAAACATGGGAATGGTCGGTCTTTGCCAGCCGTGTGAATGGATATTCTCATGTATTTGAATGACTAACCTTTAAGACTTTGACATTGTGGCATCCTTAGGAAGATGAGAAGAAATTTTCGGTCATGGTGAAAAAGTAATACCACCAAAATGAGAGGAAATTCTTGCTCACGTTGAAATTGAATTTTTTTTCCTAAAATTCAGTTTTCCTCCTTACCTATGACATATAATCACATGGAAACATTTTCATCGCAATTGGGGGCTTATAACAGTGTATTTATGAAATTTATTCCGTTGATCATGTTTGTGGTCGCCTATTTAGTTAAGATTGATATATTTATTTCAATTGAACACTTAATTGGGTTATAAATAGAGGAAGAATTTAACATATAAATATTTATTCTTAAATGAGATAAATTTTGAAAACTGTTTAAGCTATAAATTAAGATAATTTTTTTACATCTTAACTAAATAAACAATATCAATTATGATAAATGAGTTTAATTTTGCAAATACATTCTCATGGCTCTAAACCAAGCATTTTCGCCATAATTATGGGGAAAATATTTCCAGGTGAACATAACTCTGGTGACGTATACAAATGAAATATATATTATTTTAACAATCTTACTTTTCTCTGTTGTTAACTGTCTTTCCAGTAAAAGATTATTCATTTCCTCTTTATTTGCTTTAAAGCACCGACACCAGTCTTTTTTAGTGTTAAAAAATGGAAGAAAATAAAAAAGCCTAGCGAAACACCTTATAAAATTTTTAAGCATTCCTGCCTTGATCGCCCACTCATCTAATCGGTCCACGGCCTGAGCACAAAATAAAAATTAAATGGGCGTAGTCTAGTTCTAATATGGGCTTGTTCCACATTAAAATAACTAACCAATTGATGAGGGTTTCTCCCGACATGTTTAACCTTGTGGAAGTAGCGTAAGTAGCCCAAACCTAAATTACTATCGAAAAAAGTGGTGTCATCTCTTTGGCATTCGTATCAGTTGGTACCCATGGAACTAGTTACAGTTGATGCGTGATTGCATATACTTAAGACAATGATTGCAATCATAATAGCATTGACACGTTCTTGCTGCATACGATCC
>JAYJMB010073946.1:0-23354 GCA_036873735.1 Pouteria campechiana | reverse complement strand
TCATCATTATGTTATGATCATGAAAAGTGCATGTGGATTAGTGATGATGTTGTGAATTCAGTAACATATTCTGGTTGACACAAGCATGCTAAAACTTAGTTGATTATTACTCAAGGCAAAATCCTAGAAAGATTTAGAGAAGACTGAAATTTTTAGAGTATACTTCAATGGCTACTATAGAGGTCCCAAGCAGTGTCTGAATCCAATTCAAGCTCAAAACTACATCAGATGAATCTATAAAGGAATCGAAGTTTCAAAGGTCTAAAATATCATCGAGAAACTTTTCCAAAGTCAAGTAAATTTTTAAAGGATCCTTTAGAAGAAAGAATTGAGCTTCAAAAGTCTAAAAGACAAGCTGTTATTGGTAGTTGCGTTTGTCAGTTTTTCAGATGAAGTTTTAGAGGAAGCGCCTTGACTTTTAGAGTTTTGAAGTGGTTGTTGGAACATGGTTCCATCTTTAGAAAGCCTTCAAAGGAAGTTGTGGACCTAGAAGTTTGAAATTTAATGTGCAATGGTAACTAACATACAAACTTAACTTTTAGAATTCTAAAACCAAATTTTAGAGTTTTGAAGTTCTTGTTAGCAACCTTTTGATGGAGTAGAATGCAAGTTAACAAAAATAATTAAAAATTTTCCAAAAATGAAAGCAATGACTATATTATCTTTAAAGAGATATAAATAGAGGATTAAATTAATGAAAGAAGTTAGTTAAGGAATTAAGAAGAGCATTAACAAGCATTTACTCTCATTCAAGTTTTTCTTCCAACCAAAATGTCACGCCCTACACCCCCACCCCATGCGTTTTGACCATGTCACACCAGGATCTATGTGGAAGGATATCATTATCCTTTCACCTTGCCTTTTTTGCCATAATTTTGCCATAATTTTGGCAAAGTCTACCTTGTAATATTAGAATTTATACCTAATATACATATATGAATTCATGTAAAATTTACATTTTCAAGAATTATAAAATAACATTTCACTTTACCACACTCACACCCATGCCCACAGCTCCGCCTAAGAGCAGAATCGTATCATGATGGCAATAACTATCCCTGGAATTATATCGTTCCATCTACACTACTATCAATAGTAATTTTGACATGCCATTTCATTTCATTTACATCTTTTGGATTCATTTATACAATACACAATCTTTAAATCAAATATGATTACATTTACATCAAGGGATTCCAATACCTATTCATCTTACCACATAGAATTATCTTCAAATCTTACTCATCCGTCCCAATTCTCAATTGGGATTCTTTACCTGGCCTGTCATCTAAAATTTTAACATAAGGTGTAAGGCGTAAGTCCAAGCATCCTAATATGTAGGGAAAAATAGAAAACAATAATCAATCATAATCAATCAAAACACATGTTCAAACTCAAAACATGAATTCAATACTCATGAGGCTTCAATCCTCATTAATCAAATAAATATATCATGCCATTCAGGAGTATAATGTCACAATTTTCACCTCACCTTTCAGCCACTCTAAGCTCATTATACAAGACTAGGTGCCATGTAGACACCACACACACCAAAGCTATGCCATACAGGCACAACCTCATAACTGTGCCATTCAGACACCACATACAACTCATGTAATGCTTCCCATTCTATTAAGATATACAGTCATAGAATATATAACTCAAATAAGACTCATAGGATAAACTTTATCCCCACTCATCCATACAAACATCACTTTAAATACAATCAGGGAATACATATTATTCCCTATCAATCCATCATTCATATTTACATTCACATAATATAATAGACCATCAACATTTTCATGGGATATCACTTATCCCACCTATTCTATCCATTCATATTATCACAAAAGCATACTCAACTTGGGATACTTACTATCCCTATCAATCTAATACATTTACAATTCTAATAAATAACAACCTTTAAGAAATTACAAGATATTTATAATCTCCAAACAAAACATATATGCCCGAAAATAAACAACAGGATATTCTATATCCCTACCCATGCATTTAGTAGATAGAGCCTACTTAGTTTATTGATGAATACCTTCTCATCACTTCATGAATCTCATGCCTTCTCATCCTGCTCAATGGTCCTGTACACATCATATCAATGATAATTCAATCCATGCATAACCACAATCACATGAAATTAATGACTTGTCCTTGTAATTATATCTTGCACATTTGCATATATCATGCTATTGTCACTTTCATAGTCATTTATAGGCTACATTTTTGGTTAATCAATCATCTCACTTCTCATATGGAAGTATTTTGATAAAACATGTGATAAACACTATTTTAAAACTTATTGGCTTCAATAAATGTGACTTAACCTCCATAATAGGTTAATTACCTCTAAATATCATTAAACTCTTGTGGCCATGGTTAAGACACAATATGCATCTCCATATTACATAATTAACACTAAAACAACTTTACAACATCTTAATTAAGCCTATCAATTAAACAATTCATAGCTCATATACTTCACACACAAAACCTCAATTAGGTTATGGTCCAAAATCAACTTTTTCATGATTAAACAAGTCTTAACCAATTTGTTCATGGCAATTTCACAAAAAACATAATAACCCAAATTTCCACCATTCATAAAAACCCTAATTTAGCTAAATTCATAATTTATCATGTCAAATCACTATAATCATTCTATTAAATTATTCCCCCATGAATTTGTAGCAATATACATCATTTTCTTATCCAAAATCCACTATTCATGAAATCTACTATACCCTAGCTTATAAAAAAAATAAAATTTGGTTAGAGAAAATGTCATTTTCCCCAAACAAGGATCCAAGCTCCAAGCCCCAAATAGTTCCTTCTATTTGATGAAAATTAGATTTTCTTCCATTTCTATTGTTCGAATGCCAAAAGTACATCTCCATTAGCATGGTTGGATGATATTCTAGCTAAATCATCTTTTTCTCTAACAAAATGGCAAAAAATTAAGCTTAAATGGGGCTAGGGTAAAGTAAGGAAAAGAACAGGATGGAATAAGGTAAAATGGAATGGGTTTGGCTGAAAAAAGTTGGCCACCCATTTTATACCACCAACCAATGCCGCCGGCTCCGGAATCTGGTATCATGGCTACAAACCCATTGGACACTGCCCCATGCCTCCTCAACGACTGGCGTCGCGGCTCCCATTCTAGTGCCACTAGAGCTAGTTTCCTAGCCGACTTTTTCTTCCTTGATTTTTCATCCCTTTTCAACCCTTCTTTCCCTATTCTTTTCCCATCATTTGTTCTGCTTAAAAATAACATAAAAGACTCCAAAATTTTACTTCAATTAACTTGTAAGCTTGTAACATAATCATGCACATATGATTTTAATTGGCATAATTTCATGAAACTTTTATGCAGTTCATATACACTTGAATCATTTCATTTCAAACCAAATTTCGTCATTAATCAAGTACATAATTTACCAAAATTAACACCCTAGGTGTTACAAACTACCCTCCTTACAAAAAGTTCTAACCTTGAATCTTGAAGTATCAATTGATTCTTGTTATTTGCTTAATTTTGCAAATCTATTCCTTCAAACTATTTCACGACTTGTGGATCTGTATTCACATGATACACTGTGCAAGTCTGATCAACATAATTCCTCATCCCTATTTTTTTCCTCATGAGATTCACCCAAGCATGGGAATCATAAAGTACTTTATGTCGTTCACAATCAGACATAATTTCATACATGTCTTTTCAATTTATGCTCATAAACAATTTCTCTATTAGTTTAAACACATAATTTTTTCTTGTATTGCCTTATCATTAGGCGTTTTCATGCACATACATTTATTTACTTATTATCATTATCAATACAGTCTTATTCTCAAGGCATTTTTATTATTATCATTACATAATGTGCCCTGGTCTCTCCCTGTATCTTCAGCTACGAAGCTTGCTAAACCACAGCAGCTTTCCTACTGCCTTCCATGGCACCCCACCCTCCTTGCTTCATAGGGATCACAGGTTGACTATGGCATGACATATCTATGCCATTATTGCACATCCATATCTCACAACGTTATGATACATCTAGGCCGTCATGCCATTTAGTCCTATATGTTCATCCAATATAATGGTAACAGTTTTATAATATCCCAACAAATATACATCAATATATACAATACAATCAAGAATCATGTAAATCCAGGGCTACTTATAATCAATCCAAGTTATTCAACCTCAACATTTAACATGTCATTCCAATCATAATAATCCCAAGCTATAATATCTAGCTTAGGCCCTCTAGGCCACCACGCCAATTTGGTGTCTGTATGGGCATTAAGTCATACTAGGCCATCAAGGCAATGCATGTCAATCCACAGGCCATTCAGGCCTCCATCCTAAACAACTGTCAAATTAGACCATCCAGGTCTCCACAGCATATTTAGGTTATCCAAGCATTGTAGCCATCTACAAGTGTCAAGTCTAGGTCATTACAGACCTCATCACCATCGCAGGTGGAATTCAGACCATCACAGGTGGCAGCTAGGCTATCCCAGGCTTCTTTATTATCTCCAGCCATGTAGACCATGCCTTTAAGGAGTATCCAATTTGCCCATTCAGGCCGTTACACCAACCAGGCTATCCAAGTCATCATCATAAACAAGTGTCATGTCATGTCCAAGCTAACTAGGCTATACACACCAAGCTATCTCTGCCACCACCAAGGCATAACATTATCTACAACCACGCCCCCACCATGGCATGACGGCACCCCCTGGATACCTATCATCTCTGTGGTAAGGCCACTTCTCCTCCACCTAGCCTTTAGTACATCTGTGCCATATAGGCATAATCATATAGGTATAATCATGACATATCAGTGAATTTTCTAGTGGGCTTCCATCACACCATACCACATCAGCCTCTAACCATCAGATCCCCCCATGCACTGTATATAGTGTATCGTATAATTTCACACACATATAAATACACATCCCATAAAATTTGCATCGCTTAAATGCATCAATCAAATAGCTCAGGCTTAGAGCAACAGGCAATGTCAATCGTATGGGGGAAATATACGTGTTTATCTATCACATTATCAATCAAAACAATTCAATTTAACCATAGTAAAATCCAATGTCAGTCAACACAATCATTCGCACACATGCTAGTTCATTCAAAGCAACATGTTCACAAGCAAAGTTATTCAATGATACATGGATGCATCATCCATGGTGAGAAGCAAAATAATGTCATAATAACAACATTATAATCAAAAAATTGGTCACTTATAATTTATTCAATTCAGTATATATACCTACATAATGTCATCTCGACATTGCAATCAATCACATCAATGCCATTTCGACATTACAATCGATCACATCATTCACCATTAATGCATACCCACACACCATGGGTGTCAATTTGCATTACATCCACACCATCTTGGCATCTATTCCACTAAGGCATTCAAGCCTTCCAAACCTATCTATGTCTCACAGATATCATGTTTTGTATTAATATCATTCATCACACAATAATCAAATATCATGACATGGAATCGATTGCACAATCTATTCAATTCTAGATAACTCAACAAAACATAAACACAGCCAATTCATAAGACTTCACAATTTCATCATTCCACTTTCACATTCACAAACATTATGAAACAAACATGCCAGTCAAGTGTGCATATGGGCACCACTATGCATCACTGCACTACTCTGCTCATAGCAATTTTATGTTACCATACCGGCGCTATCACAACACTATCATTTTTATTTTATATGGATATCATCCATTCATAATCACATTAATTCATAACTACTATTTACATCAACTATACCTGATCATACCACTTGACACTGTTCATCTTTATGCCCTCTGCTCATTCCTCACCCCTTCCTATTTACTCTTAAGTGCATATTCTTCCATGTTGTGGCATGTCATTTCCTATCTCCATTCACTAAACATTCTCATCATGATCTAAGCTTAGTGCTATCATAAAGAATAGTGGGACTTATCACACAAATAATTCACTAGCTCTGATACCACCCTGGACATTTTGACAACACTACACCAGGATCTATGCGAAATGCTATCATTATACTTTCACCTTGCCTTTTCTACGAAAATTCTGCCACAATTTTGGCAAAGTCTACCCTGTAATATTAGAATTTATACCTAATATACATATATGAAATCATGTAAAATTTACATTTTCAAGAATTATAAAATAACATTTCACTTTACCACACTTACACCCATGCCCATAGCTCCGCCCAAGAGAGGAACCATATCATGATGGCAATATCTATCGCAGGAATTACCTCGTTCTATGTACACTATTATCAATAGTAATTATTATATGCCATTTCATTTCATTTACATCTTTTGGATTCATCTATACAATATACAATCTTTGTATCAAATATAATTACATTTACATTAAGGGATTCCAATCCCTATTTCATCTTACCACATAGAATTATCTTCAAATCTTGCTCATCTATCCTAATTCTCAATTGGGATTCTTTACTTGGCCTGTCATCTAAAAATTTAATACAAGAAAGCGTGGGTCTAGGCAACTCATTAAGAAGACAAAAATAAAAAATAATAATAATAAATCATAATCAATCAAAATACATGTTCTAACTCAAAACATAAATTCAATATATCACTGCAATACACTCATGAGGCTCCAATCACAATGTTGTTCAGGTGTATAATGTCATAATTTTCACCTTACCTTTCAACCACTCTTGAATCATCATACAAGACTAACTGCCATGCAGACACTACACACACCAAAACTATGTCATACAGGCATAACCTCATAACTGTGCCATTTAGGCACCACATACATCTCATAACATGCTTCCCATTCCATCAAGATATACATTCATAGAATATATAACTTAAACAAGACTCATAGGATAAACTCTATCCCCATTCTTCCATACCAACATCACTTTAAATACAATTAGGGAATACATACTATTCCCTATCGATCCACCATTCACATAATATAATAGACCATCACCATTTTCATGGGATAGCACTTATCCCACCTATTCTATCTATTCATATTATCACAAAAGCATACTCAACTTGGAATATTTACTATCCCTATCAATCCAATACATTTACAACTCTAATAAATAGCAACCTTTAAGAAATTACAAAACATTCATAATCCCCAAACAAAACATATATGCCCGAAAATAAACAATAGGATATTCTATATATGTATACATGCATTTAGCAGACAGAGCCTACTTACCTTACCCATGAATACCTTCTTATCACTTCATGAGTGTCATGCCTTCTCATCCTGCTCAATGGTCTTGTATATATCATATCGATGATAATTTAGTTCATGCATAATTACAATCACATCAAATTAATGACTTACACTTCTAATTATATCTTACACATTTACATATATCATGCTAGTGTCTCTTTCATAGTCATTTACAGGCTACATTTTTGGCTAATCAATCATCTCACTTCCCATATGGAAGTATTTTGATAAAATATGTGATAAACACTATTTTACAACTTATTAGCTTCAATAATTATGACTTAACCTCCATAATAGGTTAATTAGCCTCTAAATCTCATTAAACTCTTGTGGCCATGTTAAAGACACAATATGCATCTCATATATTACATAATTAACACTAAAACAACTTTACAACAACTCAATTAAGCTTGTAAATTAAACAATTCTTAGTTCATATAGTCCTACACAAAACCTCAATTAGGTTATGGTCCAAAATCAAGTTTTTCATGATTAAATGAGTCTTAACCCATTATAATCTATGTCTTAACCATTTGTTCATGACACTTTCACATAAAACATAAAAACCCCAATTTCCACTATTCATATAAACCATAATTTATCAAAATTCATAATTTCTCATGCCAAATCACTATAATCATTCTATTAATCATTCCCTCATGAATTTATAGCAATATGGGTCATTTTCTTTCCCAAAATCCATTATTCGCAGAATCTACTAAACCCTAGCTTAGCAAAAAAATAAAATCCAGTTGGACAAAATGACCTTACCTTCAATTACATGTGTAGCTGTCCTCCCAAAATAAGGATCCAAGCTCCAAGCCCCAAGTAGTTCCTTCCATTTGAAGAATATCAGATTTTCTTCCATTTCCACCCTTCAAATGCCAAAAATCCATCCCCATTGGCATGTTTGGATGATATTCTGGCTAAATCATCTTTTTATTTAACCAAGTGGCAAAGAATTAAGACTAAATGGGGCTAGGGTAAAGGAAGGAAAAGAATGGGATGGAATAGGGGGAAATATAATGGGTTTGGATGAAAAAAGTTGGCTACCCATTTTATACCACCGACTAATGTTGACGACACTAGAATCCGATGCCATGGTGCCAACCCTGCTGGATGCCGCCCCTATGCATCCTCAATGACTAGTGTCAAAGCTCCCATTTTGGCACCACCGGTGCTAGTTTCCTAGCCCAATTTTCTTCCTTAATTTTTCATTCCTTTCATTCCTTTTCAACCCTTCTTTCCCCATTCTTTTTTCATTATTTGTTCTACATAAAAATAACATAAAAGACAACAAAAGTTTACTTTAATTAATTTGTAAGCATGTCACATGACATGCACATATGATTTTAATTAGCATAATGTCATGAAACTTTTATGCAGTCATATATACTTGAATCATTTCATTTCAAACAAAATTTCTTCATTAATCAAGTATATAATTTACTAAAATTAACACCTTAGGTGTTACACAAAATTTTCAACTCCTCACTACACTACACTCTAAATCAAAGATCAACACATCATTTTCACCTCACTTCAAGGAGTATAAACTTATTGTTTTTATTGTTATATTGTTTATTCATCTATTCTTTAATTGTGTACATATCTGCCCAAGTAAGAGGCATTACATTTGCATAAGTTAATTACTATTTTTATTATTTCTAGAAGCTAGGGGCTTGCAATATTGGTATTGTGTTTCTGCAAGTAGGAAAAATTTGAAGTGTTGTAAAGAGTTTTTTTTTTTTGGCAAGGTCTAGGAAAACCAACCTTTGATTGTTGATTTGTGTTAGTGGAACTAAGTGAAGGAGACTATCTTAGATAAGTGGAGTAGCTTAGGCCAAACCACTATAAAAATACTTGTCTATTATGTTGTGTATCATTTCCATCTCTTTCTTAGCACAAACTATTTTAATTTGGCCAGAGTTTTTAAAATTTTAATTCACCCTACCTCTTAAGCTACCTTTTGTAAGAGAGCAACAATATTGGCAAAGCAAATTATATCAATAAAAATAAAAAATATATGGGTTTTAGGGTTTATAATTCATAAAAAAAATTGAGGATTTAAAAAATGGCAATCTTTGAGATGGGTTCCACCTTCTCTTCCTCTTGGGATGTCACTATCACTATCTCTAAAGGATGTCTGGCTACAAGTTGTGTAGCATGCTCAAGTGTGAGTGCAATGTAAGGTCCACAAACAAAGTGCAAGATAAAGATTTCTCAATGAAGAAGGGATGTAAAGAGTGTAAAAGCCAAATGGGTAGTGTGCAAGAGATGGAACAGTCGAGAGAACAAAAAATGTAGGGGGGAGAGGGAGCTTGGGAGGGGAGAAGTCAAAGAGGGCAAGGGAAAGAATGGTGATGAGAGAGAGTGGGAATACAAAGGAGAGAGACAATAAAATAACTAGTGCATGTCAAAAATAGAGTGCATGGAAGAGTGAGAGACTGGGGAGAGAGGAGTGTGAAGAGGAATGTTATATCCTAGGATTTGAGTTAATGAATAATTTTATTATAAAATAATGGTGCTATTTTTCTATCATGAGAATTGTTTAATGTTGTTATTTTTTTATCATGAGGATTGTTAGGAAATCATGTCAAATTAATTTTCAATTGATGTCGACAAAATAAATCAACTTGCTACCAAAATTGTTACATAAAACATGAGTTATATGTTGTTGAATTTTTGTGCATTGATTGGTGTCAAATTACTATTTAATTTTATCATGATCAAGGTTAATTATCAAGATGTTTAAACATCATGATTAATTATGTAAATTAGGAAATTTAATGTGATTTCTAGAATTTTTATTCTTCTAGAGTAGTTTTAGTATTTTGACCATAACTTCCTTGTATAAACTTAGAATTAGGTAAGTTTTTCTTCATTATTAAGATAATTTCAAGGATTACAACTTTCATGTTGATTACATTTCCTAATTAAGCTTATATTGTGATTTGTGAGTCCCACAAAGTGACACCTCTTGAATTGAAGATGGTTGTAGTGTTTTGGCTATAACTTTTTCATGAGAAAACAGAATTTTATGGTTTTTGATTCATTGGAAAATTCATAACAAAGGCTACAACTTCTGTGCTTCCACTTTTGATGAACCAAATCCATATGTGCCAAATATTTGAGACAAGTGATATTTATTATAATGACATGTGTATTTAGTTAAAATTGGATTTTTATGAAAATCTTGAATGTTAATTGATGATCAAATTGTTGCCCAGTTAAGGTGTGATTAAGAGTGCTTATATAGTTATCCAATGTGATGATTTAATTGTATAAAAAATTAATTTATATGGGACATGGATCATGATGTATTAATTGGCATATTATTGATGAAAGTTAGAAGTAAGTTGATAATTAAGTTGTTGCCCAATTTTGATTACTATTGATTACCGAAAATTTTGCAAATCATGTCTATAGATTGGTAAATTATTGGAACGTGAATATAAGTATATTATACATGTTATAACTGTACAATTTGTAACAAAAATTAAGTTCAAAATCAAATGTAAAATCATTATGTATTGAAGAATAAGGTGTTAATGGTTGAGATTTAAAGTTACGCAATTGATATATTTTATTATCCAATATTGGGCTTAAATTGATCATCTCATGATGTAAGACTCGTTCAAAGGCTCAGATTGAGGAAATAAGGTAAACATATGAGTGTGTGAAAGAAAATAAGAAAATGAATTAGTTGGGAAAATTTACTTATTTGGTGAATGTTGTGTGAAACAGTAGCATTGCACTTAGCTCAATTTTTAATCACACTAGATATGTTAATCCCATGAGAATTTGCATGTAAGAAAACTTCTAAATAGGTTGTGAAATCTGCATGCAATATGTTGGAACCTTAGTCATGGTTGTGGATGTCGCTTGCTCCCTTCCTAATAGGGATATGCGTACATGTGGCAGCCTAAAAATCCCAATGCAAACCCTTTGTTTCCTCCCCTTCTCCTCAATACAAATAGTTTGATTCCTTCCTCCATCACAATGTCAATCAGAAACCATATTCATCGTTCAATAATTTCTCTTTCATCTAATCCAAGTAGGTAGTAAGGTTTTCATTAGTCAATCAATATATCAAGTGGGCAACAATATTCTCTGATTTTCCAATGTGAAAGGTAAGTTTAGATATGAGGTTTTGATTTACTTTTAGCATGGAAAATCATGATTTATAAGAGATTTATGGTGTTGAGGGAAATTAATTAGGGATTTATGCAATTAGGGTTACATTGAAGATCAAATTCGTAGGTGTAATTGAACCCTAGAAAAAGGGGTGAAAAGTTTTGAATGAGAAATTCATGAAAAATTAAGATGAAATAATATTAGAATGGAAAACCCTAATTTCTTTCATCAAATATGTGAAAACTAAGGCTATTTACTTAATTGAAGATGTGGTGAATGTAATCTAGGAATTTAACAATGATTTATGTGTTATATATGATAAGCTTAATGTGGATTTATATTAGCATGAAAGATTAAATTGAAAATCATGAAGTTAAGGAATGTTTACATTTTGGAGATCAAGTGGAACATGTTATGAATGATTATTGAGGATTAATGTGTTTAATGATGTTAATAATGAAGTAGAATCATATGAAAACTAGACTAGGATGAATCATGTATGAGAATTTACAAATGGGAAGTCACTTATGCAAAAGTTAGGGGTTGCTTTGCAAATTCATGAAATTATCAAATTGTAAATCTAGAAACATGATAATTAGAATGATTATTACCTAAAAAGGTGATATATAAAGTATATAAATATTGAATTGGTGAATGGGAATAGAAAACCCCAGAATTGAACTTTGTTAAGGTGGTGAAAATGAAAGGATAATTAATTTACATAATTGTAGCATGTAAATAATTTAATATGTTATGATGAATGTAGGATTTGAGACTTGATTAAAAGAGTGGATTATTTTGGTTGCTTGGCATAGAAGGAAGAAATCTAAATTTATAAAGAATTGAGGTAACTAGTTTTTTTTTCCGAATTCGTGCATGATTGGACATGATTTGTGCACTGGCATACAGGTACCGAGTTTTACCTAGTTTGAATTCTGTGTAATTAAAATTATTAAACCATTTTATGTTTGGATTTGATCACATGCATATTATATCATGATTTGATCTTTTATTGTATTATGTTGTGATTCAGTTTTTGGCCATTTGACATGAGTTGAGTATGATATGGCATGTATGTGGTTCAGTTATATGAGTAAATATATGATATATATTGTGTGGCTTAGTGTATAGGATGTGGCTTGTTTATTGCCTATGTAGCATGCATAGCCTATGTGGCTAAATTGTTGCCTACCTAGCTGATTGGTTGCCAGTGTGGCATATGGAGCTTGTGTGGCTAGTTGTTGGCCTTGATGGCCGGTGATAGAGATATGTTGAGATTAGCATGGCATGATACTTAAGAGAAGCTGAATTGTAGTTGTGAGTTTGATACACTTGAATTCCTCAATAGTTGTGGTTGATATTGGCTAACCTATTGTGATCCCTATGGAGTGATGAGGGCAGGGCACCCCTAGGACTTTGCGCGGGTGGTGAATTCTCGACACTGTAGGAGGTGGACTTGGCAGGCTTCTAGCCAGGGATATAGGGATGGACCATTTGCACATCGAAGAGGAGAAAAGTGATTTCTTTATCTTTAACAAGTCTTGATAATGATGTATTGATAAAGTATATGTCTTAATGAGGATATCATATTGATTTCGTTGTACATGAGTCTTGGTTATGAGTATCACTCAATGGAATGATGTATTTGGAGAGTATATATGATCTGAGTGAGTTAGGTTCTAGAAACAAAGACATGTGTATTATGGGCATGGGTACATGTTGCATTGTCATGAAATTTAACATACCATGGATTTATATGTTGCTTAGATTGATTATATGTATTTGAGCATGCTTTTTCCTTTGATTATTTCCTTACAGTTTTTTGCTTTGCTTACTTACTGCGTTTGCTTGGACTCATGCTATTTTATTACCTTTTTCAGTTAACAGGCCAAATGATGGAGCCCAACTGAGGGTTGGCACTCATGACTGGGAGTAGGGGACAACCTCTATGATGTATGGATAAATTAGGATTTGTAATTCATATGTGGATATGACATCTAAAGTGTATAAATTTGTAATTAGAAAGGTTTTAATTCTTAAGGTGTATAGGGTACGTATATTTTTATAGGTCTGGTTGTACCTTATCATTACAATGCGGCTTACCTTATGATTTTGGGCAGTGTGGGAGTATATTGTGTTAATTGTGATAGTGATGCGATGTGAGAATGAAATATAAAATATTATATAGGTTCAAAAACCCTTATCTTTCAAGGGAGACTGTTGAATTTTTTATAAAACCCTTCTCTAGGATAAAAGATAGTCAAAATGCATAGGCACCTAGGTAGGCTATTACAAAAGCTATGATTTGCTATAGTTTTTTTCACAAGAGTTGGAGTGGGTGAACAAGACGGAGCAAAATGATTGGATGAAAACAAAAAGTTTTTCAATAGGGTTAAGTACCACCCATGTGTACTTGACCCTAGGAAAAAATTTTCAAAACACACCTTCAAGACATCCACGATTTTACCCATCCCATACAAGGCATGTGGGTGCAATTCTGTGAATTTAAAATGGTGAAATATATATATATATAAGGGAAATGGTCAATAGGAAATGTTCCTTTGAAAATTTAAAGGAATCTTTTTATTTTTTATTATTAAAGATAGTGCAATGAATTCATAATAGTACTTATCTATTTAGTAATCCAAATATTATCTAAATAAAATAATATTTATGCCTAAAATATTTCTTATGAGACAATGAGAATATAATTATGCATCCACACCTTTGAAAGCCTTCATCCAATATTAATTCATTATTTTACAAAATTTTATGACATTCCAATATATGCATAGATTGATATAAGTAATTTTCATATTTTATACATAATTCTGTATAGTTGTAAATGGTGTGCCTTGCATAGTCCTCCAATTAAAATAGGTTAACATATTTTGAATAAAGTGATAATGTGAAGTATGGTGGTTGAAGTGAATTTTATCTAATAATCTTTGATTGATGTAAAAATAAAGATGTTCCTTTGAACAATTTCTATCGACATATATGTATATATACTGTTAAACCTCATTTCAAAAGTACTTCTATTGTTAAGCTTCATTTAGGGCCCACCTTGATGATTATGTGAAATCTGAGTCATCTATCATATTTAACATTATTATTTAACTGAGATACTAGAAATCATTATTATTGTAGTCTTTTTGAACCATACCTTTAAAAAAAATACAAAAATATGCGTAAATTTTGAAATTCACTTGAACCTAGTTACTTAATCATTAAAATGTTACAAATCCATTATTTTAAATAGAATGAATATTTCAAAAGATTTGAATATTTAATTAAAAGTATGTGGATCCATTTAACAATGAAACAATTTTAATGGGTTAATATTCACTTTTAAATGATTCAACTTTTATGGCTTACATGAACATTTGATTAAGATGATTTTTGGATTCTTAGCTAAAAAGATAATGATAAAATTAATAGTCAACTTGGATTTTACGTAATCATTATAGTGGGCCACAAACGAAGCTTGATCATAGAAGACTTTTATGGTCAATTAACCAAAAATATTTTCAAATATATAGGTAAATAATCTAGTGTAGCTGACTACACTGAATATTTTAATGTAGCTAGCATAATAATCGTTCAATTGGGTGGGCATCATCTGGGTTGTTCATGGGGCACTGCAAGTGAAGGAGGGAGGGAGAGTGAGGCTTTTGATTCCAACTCCTATAAAAAAAAAACACCCACATACGAAACGACAGCTACTACTTCCCATCTCCCTCAATCACACCTGCTTCCATCTTCCCCAACCGAACAAGCAACGAAAACCCATCTCCCTATTCATTGATCTACACCTTCTCCACATCTTCTCATCTTATTTTTTCATGTCAACTTCCATAGGTTGGCTACCCTCAAATCCCTAGACTTAGAGCAGACCTTGAAAATCGACCAATTCCTCCAAGTCCTATCCACAACGACAAAGGAATTGCCAAATCCGCTACTCCGGCCTGACCCCAGCTTGTTTGTCTCCCACACCATATTCCCTGAACGAATATCCCAAAGGTGCATGTAGCAAGAGTATACAAAAGCCCCAGCACTTATTGCCCATGAAGATCCTTATAGTGAATGGAGGGCCACCAAGTAGTTTGTAACACCCCGCCTTCCAAGGCGCTACATTCAATATTTTCCTATAATTTCCCCACTTCTATGATGGGGGTGTGCTGATACCATTTTATCACACTCCGCCTAGGGGCCTATGCGTTTCACCATTCCCCTATAATTTTTCTATTTTTAAGAACTTTTTGCCAAAAATCTTATAGAGTCTGTCTTAAAATATGAGAGTCTAACTTGATATACATTCATCAAATAAATTCCTAATATCAATATTCATAATTTTCAATATAAAACATAATCATGTACATTCATCATCAAAGATAACATTTGAATTTAATAATCATATAGCAAGAACATAACTCAATAAACTAGCCCATTTTATCCACAACCTAGAACTTATGCCGCCCCATGATGGCAATAAACATATTTCATCTATCTCAATATCATATATATTTATCCCTATTATGACATGCCATTACAGTCCAAATATACATCATTTGAAATTATCTAAATACACATACAAATAAACAATTACCATTATACAAATACACAAAGGGATGAGAACCCCAATCCATCATCCTACTATAATGTTGTTAGTCATTCTTATAAATCTCCAACTCACAGTTGGAATCCTTTGCCTAACTTGCCAACTAAAAAAAATTTAAAACAAGAAGGCATAAGTCTAGGCAACTCAGTAAGTAGGCATTTTAACAAACATGTATAGTTCCTATTACAATATACAAAGCATTCATATTTACTTGACAAAATGAATAGTATTCTGTATAATGGGATACTTATCATCCCCATTCATCCATATATTCATATTATTTACCAACACCAAATAATTTATTTCTCTAACAGTTATCAATCCATACCACAACATCATATAATCATTTTATTCATGTGACATATCAATAACAAAAGCATATCTCTGAATCCAAACATATGTGTTCACAATAAATGGTATATCCACTATCCCCAAGCAAAACATACAAGCCCAGATTCAAACAATGGACAATTCCTCATACACTCAATCAACAAAAAGGGGCCTACTTACCTTCTGCAAGACTAACTTCACAAGCTGTCAACTCAGCCTCTATTCAACTACTTGGATTCCACAACTTCCTGTCCAATCACTGTCCAAAGATTTCATAATGTAATTCAAATATGCTTCTTATACCAAAATAGCTCTAACAAAATCAATTTAAGTCCATTTATCAATTTACCATATATGATAGTTTATCTATGTCATTTATCTACATTGTTAAGTAACTTTGATTACCATTTATTCAATACATCAATGGCCAATTTATAATTGCAATTGACCTCACAACATATCTTATTTCTTGTAAGATATCTTATCAAACAATTAATATGTATCATTTAGTTCATACATTTCAACACAATGTCTTAACAAAATTTCATTTCTAATCATATGCCTTCATAAAACAATAGCATCCATATCTAATTAACCTTAAAAATTACCCAACTAGGCCTTTAATCTAAATAATTCATGACTCATATAGTCCTTACACAAAAACCTCAATTAGGTCAAATTTAAAAGTCTAATTTCACATATCAAAATCATCCCATACAAGTCCCAAAATATTATAAGTCATGAATTACACATTTTCCCCAGGGTATTCTTATCTAAATCATGAAATTCTCTAATTTTCATTATTTACCAAAATTTACAAAACCCTAGTTTATAAAAATCCAAATTTTGGATAGGAAAAAGTAGCTTACCACTAAATCTAAGCGTAGCTTTCATCCATGAACAAGAATACAAGCTCCAAACTCCAAGCATCTCCCTCCAATTATGGAAAGTTGGGTATTCTTCTAGTTTCCACCATTAAAATTCTCAAAAGTTGGGTCTAAAGAGAACATCAAGTGATTCTCTACCCAAATAAGAAATTTTCCAAGCTAAAAGGTCATGAATTTGGACTAAATAAGGCTAGGGCATGAAGTTTGGTGCGTTAGAGAAGAAACAGAATGGATAGAATGAAAAATGGAATGAGATAGAGCCCTAAAAAGTTGGATTTTTTTGCTGCTCTGGAAACCCACAGAAGCTGTGCCATGACATAGAATTTTTATGTCATGGCACAGACTCACTAGATGTCCTAAATTTTTGCCTTGCTAAAACTATGCCATGACATGGAAATCCTGTGCTCGACATGGAATTTCTGTGCCACGGCACAAACCTGCTAGATGCCCAATTTTTCTCTTCCACTAAAGTTATGCCACAGCATAGACCTACTACCTCCCATTTTATGTATTTTTTTCTCCACTTTAAACCTTACTGTCTCTCATGTATTTAACCTCTCCTTAATCATGACATATAAACCTAATGAGATCACAATAAAATACATAAAAATCCTCACTCCATTACTAAAAATCACACCCAATTGATCATCCTCACATCTATAACTTAACTCAGCCCAAATGTTTTCTCCCAAGTTCACTTGACTCATATTAAATTTCAAATATAATTCATATATTTATCCCCTAAATCATCTTACAATGCCCAAATACATGTTTTGACGAATATTTCCTCAATTTTTAACACCCTTGGTGTTACAGAGTTGATAGTCAACATTGTGGTTTCAAACTCCCATCTTAAGTACCCTTCTTTGATGGCAAGGCCAAACTCCACCGCGTAGCAAGCCTCTAGCATCTTTCTACCCACCACCAAAGCCTCCTTACATTAAGGAGGAGCTTGAATTCAACTTCCATATCGACAACCAAGTTTTCCTTTCTACTGTGTTGAAGGATATTGTACACTTTGTTTTAACTATTGTAAGATAGAGAGATATTGAAGGAAAATTACTTATTCCTAAATTTTGTAAGATGGGAATTCCACTCATCATGAGAACAAGAGCTAGCATTACTGTAATGTCTACTATGATTATAATGTTCATCTGATGGAAATGAACGGAGTTTCTTCCAACAAAATTTACAAATATATAGAAGCGCCTTTTGAAGATCGGGGGCAAAGAATGATTGATTTTTTAGTGGTGGTAGCATGTAATAGGAATTTTCAAGGCTTTGATGTTGTTATTGCTTTTATTGGTGTTATCATCCAAAAGAACATAGGTAGCCATGAAAGAAGCAATAGAGAAGAGAAACAAGGAGGAAAGGGATAAACTAATCATGACTGATACTTACTGATCTCTCTATTCTTAGTTTTGCTAATCCAAACATGGTAGAGCCAATCTAGACATGGCAACTGCAGGAAGCCAAATATTGCCTAAAATCCATGTCCGAAACTATTGAGTTCAAAAGGTGTCACTTTGAAACAATTTATCATACTTGTGGAGGAAGCTTTGGAAAATTTGTTCAACATAAAAGTTGTATCTTTTGTTCTTACCTTTCCAACACATAAAAAATCACATAATTCTAAATTTTAATAAGAAATTTATGGCTAAAATACCACAACTGTATTTAGAGCTTTACATGTCCAAAACCATGTTTGAAATAAAAGGCATGACTTTGAGGCCCAAAACTCATATATAGCGTCTTATTTAGAAAAATTAATCAACATGAATGTTTTATCCCTTTAAATTATCTATCCAACAAGCCAAGAATCACATAATTCTAAGTTTAAACGAGAAAATTATAATCAAAACATTGAAACTACTCCTGAACTAATTTGGACATGGAAAAGCTAATCTGGATATGGCAAAACTAATTCAGACATGGAAGAACCAATCCAAATATGACAAAGCTAATTTGGATATGGTAGAAACATTCTAGTCATGGCAAAGTCAATTCAGACAAGGAAGATCTAATCCGAACATCAATTTTAAAATTTTGATCATAGCTTTCTCATCCAAACTTGGAATTATATGATTCTTACCTTGTGGAATAGATAATTTTAATAGCTACAACTTTTATATTGAATAATTTTTCTAAATCAGCCTCCATATATGAGTCATTAGGCCTCAAATTGATGTCTTTTGTTTTGGACATGTAAAGCTCTGGAGATACTTGCAGTATTTTAGCCATAAATTTCTTATCCAATTTCAGAATCATATGATTCTTGATACATTAGAAAGTTAAGAATAAAATATATAACTTTTATGTTGAACAAATTTTCCAAATCTTCCTTCATAAGTATTTAAAATTATTTCAAAGTAATCCCTTTTGAACTTGATAGTTTCGAACATGGATTTCAGGCATTCTTTGGCTTCTTGCTTTAGCCATGTCCAGATTGGCTTTCTTATGTCCAGATTGACTTTGCCATGTCCAGATTAGCAAAACTAAGGAGTGAGAGAGATCAGTAAGTTGCAGTCATGATTAGCTTATCCTTTTCCTCCTCATTTCTCTTCTCTATCACTTCTTTCATGGCTACCTTTGCTCTTTTGGATGACAACACCAATAAAAGCAATAACAACATCAAAGACAACTCGATTCTTGAAAAATCCTATTACATGCTACCACCACTAAAAAATCAATCATTCTTCGCCACCCATCTTCAAAAGGCGCTTCTATATATTTGCAAATTTTGTTGGAAGAAACTTCATTCATTTCCATCAGATGAACATTATAGTCATAGTAGACATTATAGTCATGGTAGCTCATGTTCTCATGATGGGTGGAATTCCCATCATACAAAATTTAGGAATAAGTAATTTTCCTTCAATATCTATCTCTATCTTACCGTAGTTGAACTAAAGAGTACAATATCCTTCAACACAGCAAAAAGGAAAACTTGGTTGTCGATACAAAAGTTGAATTTGAGCTCCTCCTTGATGTAAGGAGGCTTTGGTGGTGGTCCTCCATTCACTGTCGGGATCTTTGCGGGCAGTCAGTGATGGGGCTTTTGGATACTTTGGCTACAGGAGCCTTTGGGATATCCATTCAAGGAATGTGGTGTGGGAGACAAACAAGCTGAGGACTTGGAAGACTCTACCGATTTTCAAAGTCTGCTCCAAATTTGGGGATTTGGGGGTAGCTGACCTGTAGAAGCCAACCTGAAAAAACAGGATGAGAAGATGCAGAGAGGGTGCAAATTGGCAAAGAGGGAGATGGGTTTCCATTGCCCGTCCAGTTGGGGAAGATGGAAGCAGGTGTGATTGAGGGAGATGTAAAGCAGTCATTATCATTGCATACATGCATGTTTTTTTTTTTCTAGGAGTCAGAGTCAAACTCTCTCCCTCCCTCACTCACTCACTCATACCGCCCCACGAATGGCCCAAATGATGCCTGCTCCATCGAACGGCTATTATGCCAGCTACACTAAAATCTTCAGTTTAGCCGACTACACTAGATTATTCCCCAATATATGTGTATATATATATATATATATGTAAGGCTCATCCATTTGGCCATTTACTTATGTCATTATAAGCAATCATTCGCCATGAAATTTCTAATGAAAATATTGATTTAAAAATATGCTTTTAATTTGAAAATAATACATTATGATTAATCAAAAATGAGAAATTATTAGTAATTAATCTTAAATTTGTTGCTAATTTCATTTAAAATAATACGATTGAAATTTTTTCATTTACAAGCTTTAAAAAAATAATTTTTATAATGAATAAATTGTTAGTGAAGAAGTAAAATGCATCACTACCAATTTTGTCACTAAAATTTCCTACCTAATTCTACCAATAGGACATTGAAAATGATACCTTTAACAACTACATATATCTATTTATATCGTTCAAAATTAAACTTTAGCAAGATGAAATATATTATTATAAAAAATAATTAATCTTTAGTATTAAAATAGTTGTCATTAACCTTTAGTGATAAAATAATGATTATTGTAAACAAAATATTTTTTAGCAATACAATGGTTGTTAAAGGTTACAAAAAATATCTTTCACTATTAGGGATTTTGGAAAAAGGTGGAAAATTTTTTCACCATTTTTACCCCTTTTTTCACAACTTCTAATGCATTTTGACATTTAAACTACTCAATAACCTTACTTTTTTATTATTATCTGCATTTCTAATTATTATTTTTTATCTTTTTATACAAAAAGCCTATTCATTTTGTTTTTATCTATTATATTTTTAATCATTATTCTCTAGCTCATTACCTTATTTTCATTTTTTTACTTTTTTATTTTTGTTCCATCTCTTTTCTCCATTACCAAATGAATCTACAATAACAAATCCTCATCATTGCAAAAATAAAAAATTTAGCAATAAAATGTCATTGTCACAAAAAATGAACCTTTGTTAAAAAATATTATTGTAAAAAATAATTAACCTTTAATAACATACTAATTGCCATTCAAAATAATTATTCTTTTACTATAAAATAACTATTATTATAAAATTAATTTACATTTAGCAATAAAAAAATTGTTAAAAATAATTAACATTTAGTAATAAATTAATGCTATCACACAAAGAGAAAATTGCATACAAATTTCAGCAACTACATGAGTTTTTTATTTAACTTCCTTTTCCGACATGAAACTATTTAGTCCAAAATATTTTCACATATAATTATATGATTGTGCATAGATGATTCCTTCCAGTTCAGTCACATATAAAAGTGAAAGAGTAATTCTTTTAAAATTAATTTTACTAAAATATTTCACTCTTTCATGCAAAATATATAATTTTGCCAAATAATTTTATTTAGCAATGTTAAGATCTAACTATGAATGTGCAAATTTATCATTTATGTAAACATATATTATTAAGAAATTTATGTTGCAATAACAGTAGTCTTTTACTAAGAAATTTTAATAAAGATATCTATTTAAAAATATGCTTTTGATATTGAAAATATTAAATTATGATAAATAAAAAGAATAAGAGATTATTAACAATTAATTTTAATCTTTTTGCTAATTTTATTTCAAATAATGCAACTGATAATTTACCATCTGTGAGAGATTTAAAGGAAAATGTACTTTTATAATGACTAAATTATTTAATAAGTAAAATATGTTGTTACCAATTTTTGTTACCACTTAGCACCAACATGATATTGAAAATCTACCTTTAGGGTGCATTTGGCAATAGGGAAAAAAATTGAGAAAAAAGAAATGAGGAAAAGTGAAAGAAAAAAGATGGAGTGATGTGATGTGATAGAGAATTAAAAATAAAATGAATAAAAATAAAATAGGTACGCTTTTATATAAAAATATAAAATAATGAATGAAAATATAAATAATAAGAAGAAAAATAGGGTTGTTGGGTAACTTAGATGTCAAATCATATTATTGTTGAAAAATAAACTAAACTGTAGCAATACAAAATATATTATTGCTACATATAATTAATCTTGTGTAATAAACTAGTTGTTATTGAAAAGTAAATTTTAACTATTAGTAATGAAATAATTATTTTTGTAAGAAAAATTAATCTTTAGCAAAAAAAATGGTTAACTTAGTAAAAAAAATTTCCTTTAGCAACAAATAATTATTGTTGCAAAAAAGAAATTTTTGTATAAAATGTCATTATCACAAAAAAATTAACTTTGACTTAAAATATTATTTTTTAGTGATAAACTATATCATTGAAAAAATAAATTAAAATTTAGCAACAAAAAATATATTATTGCTAAATATAATTAATCTTGAGTGATAAAATAGTTGTTGAAAAATAAATTTTAACTGTTAGCAAAAAGTAGTGATTGTCGTAAGAAAAAAAGCAATAAAATGTTTGTGTTAGTAAAAAATCTTCCTTTAGTGACAAATAGTCATTGTTGCAAAAAATTGTCATTAACGCAAAATAATAAGAATAACAATAGCCTCTGACATCAAATAATTATTATTGAAAAAAATAAAGTGTGTAATTGCCTGAACATATCTATTAACTGCGGCATCTTGTTTGTCAAAACTAAAAAAATTTAAGAATAAAACAAATAAAGAA
>JAYJMB010073935.1:0-19195 GCA_036873735.1 Pouteria campechiana | reverse complement strand
TTGACTTGAAGGCATCTATGGTTTTGGAAAATTAAAGATGTTTACTTAGTCTATGTTCTTGACATGAATGCTTGTTTTTGAAAAAAGAAAGATGTTTACTTAGTCTGTGTTCTTGACTTGAAGGCATCTATGGTTTTGGAAAATTAAAGATGTTTACTTAGTCTATGTTCTTGACATGAATGCTTGTTTGGCTTTGCTAACGCTTCCTCACTCACTTGAACACATACCCATGCACATTTAATCACTTGAATACACAAAGAAGATTTATTAAATTGTGTATGCAAGGCCTCACTAAACTCTAGAACCTGTTTTGATCATCATTCAAGGTAAAATCCTTGATGAAATATCACTAAGAAGATTATTTAGGCAATTTTTGGATTTTTGAACCTTTCAAGCCAACCTTAGATTTATGCTTATCCATCGTCACCCCATTGAGCCTACTATTGTCTTTTCTTTGTTACCTATGTCACTAGCCTAGCATGAAAATAAATTCTATCCTTTTGTCCCTTATCCTATCACATTGAACATTCTTAAAGTAATCATGCGCTATGTGTGGGAAGTGAAAAAGTGCAAAAATGTTAAAAGAAGAAAAATGGAAAGGAAATAATAAGAATTTATCCTTCAATTAGGGGGGGTCACATCCTAATGAAATAAGTTTAGGGGTATGATAGTAATACAGCCCATAAAAGTAAAAATGAAAAAGGTGAATGACAAAAAGAAACGAAGACAAGTTTTCAAGGTAACATTGGAATGACATGAAGAGCTCTACAAATGGTCCTGCATGATTGATGTGTTGAGGTAATTTTAGCACAAGAGAAACCATATCCTACCTTCACTCTAACCAATCATTACAAGCTTGATAAAGATCTATTGATGCTTTGTGATAGGTTATCAACATTAGTGGAGAATGTGAGAAAGGTGAGCATATGGAGTTTGGAATTTTCTTCATCTAGAGATCAAGCATGTTTTATTTAATTGCATGAATTTATTCGAGTCCTGAGGATATTGATTGAGAATGGCTATCTTTACACACACTTAAGGAATCAAGAGTAATTAAGAAAATATTCGAGTTGAAATTCTAGACATGCATAACATTTTGAAAATTTTCATGAGCCATAGTTATGTATAATCTTTTAAGGCCTCTGGGAATTAAATTCAATCAATGCTCGTGTTGGTGTTTTCTTCATTATGTTATTTATTTTGTGTTGAGCCTTATTTTTATGTTTGATTGCTCAAGGACTAGCAAAATGTTAAGTTTGTGGGTATTTGATAGGTGAATTTTATTCACTACTTAAGTATTTTTTTTAGACTTGATATTTTGCAAGTTCTTGAGATTTTATGTGGATTTATATGTGTTTTATGTTTTATGAGTAGTTCAGATGAGAATTTGATCATTTGAAGAAGGTTAGATCAATTTGGGAAGAGTTTTGAAGGAAGTCTATGTTTGTCCCACAGCTTAGGCAAATACCCAAGAGGAGAGGGGTGAATTGGGTAATTAAAATTTTACTAAACCCCTTTAGGATTAAACTTCCCTTTAGCAATCAATCTAATCACTCAATCAATTTACAAATAAATAAGATATGGTAATTTTTATAGTGGTTTGAGTTAATACTCTACTTCAATCTTCCAAGAACACTCTCCTCTTAGTGTCTTGGGTTCTGCTATCTCCAATAGCAGAAATACAATCAAGGCACCCTACACTCTTCTAGATTCCAACTCTAGGGGGTATGACTATAGTGCTTCCAACACTATTCTGGATTCCTACTCCAGGGGGCATAAATACAATGCTCCCAATACTCTTCTAAATTCTAGCTCTAGTGGGCATAAATAAATAACTCTTATCTACACTCAGATAAGCACAGCTCTTCTTGAGTTAGGCCTCAACTACCAGCTCAAGGAAATTGCAAAGAATAGATATCAAAAGTTAAAGTATTTATACAGACACTTAACAATGAGCACAGGGGAAGAATTCTAAAGATTAGATAAAAAAGTAAATGATTTTCCCGAAAGGTAGTTGGGAGCCTTCAAAGAAAGTTGTGAAAGGTTTGACTGCAAGGCTAGCAACTCCTTAAAGATGTAAAAGGTTTTGGCTTAGCTCAATAATTGCTCTTAATAAGGGATCAAATGTTTTTCTTGATTGTTCTTCATTTTTCTTCTTAATCCACCAATGTTGCATTTATAACTGCCTTGAATTTAGCTATTGGTGGTAGGTGAACTCCATTAATTATAGAAGACCTTTTTCATTAGAACATTTGAATTCTCTATCTTCTGATTAATTCTCATCTACTGGAATGCCTATGGTGCTGACCTTGGAGAAGATGATTCCCTAATTCTTAATATGAATTAGTCAAAGAGATTCTACAATGGATGATACTTTCATCAATTTGGAAAGACTCTCATTAATGCTAGATGAAGTCTAACAATTCAGTTTGTCTATTGCTTGTCTTTACTTATGTCAAATAAAGTATTTATCCAACTGTTCAAACAAAGTTGCTTCATCTTTTAGTTTGTTTACGGCAAGTAACGAATGAATCCAGTTAGTGAGGACAAATCATTTTTCTAGCAGTTCATCTTTTAGTTTGTCCATAGCTCATAATAGACAAATCCAATTAGCTTGGATGAATAATATTTCCAGTATTTCATATTTTACTTTATCCCTGGCAACTAATAGATGAATTGTAGAGGCCTAGAAGAAAATGACTTCTCATATATCTAAACAAAGTAAGCTATTCTTTTGTGGCTTACTTAGATTAGATGAATCCTGTTGCTCTGGATTTGTCTGTGTTGATGGATGATAATTGGCTTGGTAAGCTATTCATCTATGGCTTACTTATGATAGATGAAGTCTATTATATGCTTCTTGCTTTGCATTCAATTGAGATAAACTTTACTTTGATAGATGAATAGTGACTCTTTTGATTCCTTCTCATCTTAAGCTTTGTCCATAGCAGCACTTCATCTCCAGTGCTACATTTGTTTGGAGCACCTTTCTATTTGAACAGACAAAATGACGCCTTGAATATATTCTGATTCTTCTCTATGTTCTTTTATCTATAAGGCCTACAACTTGATTCCTATACTAAATGCTTGCAATAACCATTATTATATAATTTTAATTAAGTTTTATTAGTCATTAAAATCGTGCAGTTATACTAACATTCTCCCCCATTTTTTATGATAACAAAACTTCACTAAAAATTATCTCATAAAAGATAATCTTTCCCTGAATGTATGCAATCAAAAAAATATTTTGCAAGTTTTAATCATTCAACTAGTTGTCATTATCCATAATCTCCCTTGACTAGTTTATATATGTAATACCCCCTTGATTAATTCAAGATTATGCATTCTAATTTTTTATGTTCTTCTTAAGATAATTTTGCAATTGAGATAATTTTATAGATTCTTTCTCCCCCTTTTTGTTATAATCAAAATAAAATGTATCACTTGCAACAAGTGTTGGTCATTACACACATAGAAAGAAGTAAAAACCAACCAAACCATTTCATTTTATTTTATACAAACAAAGCTACAAACTTAGAGAAAACAGCTCATCCTGTAATTTGCTCATCCTGCAATTTGCTCATCCTGCAGTCTAAGTGCAGGAAAGGTTGTGTGTGAGACCACAGATGAGGGGGGTAAACTTTGTATTACAGTGAGCGATACAAAGTTTTAAGGAGGAAAAGAGGGGAAGGAGATGATAATAAGGTGATTGGAGCCTCCTTTCCCCATTTCTCCAATTGCCCCAACTGATGATGAAACTGACTGAGATATAAATCATTTTTTTTTGAGAGCCACGTATTTAAGAGAGATACTTATAACTAGATAGGTGACGTAGAATATTTTCACGAACACAAGTAGCATCCTCCCACCAAGAAAAGTGAAGAAACATCCTTTGGTTCTTCAATTTCTACCACTCATGTGTCTTTCTTCTATATCTTCTTCCTAAACTCCCTTCACTAAGTTGCTTCATCTTTGTGAGGCAAAGAAGCATTATGAATCATGAGTTAAAATATAATTGCCGTGGGGGCAATACTAGGTATTTGATATGATATTTCAAGAAAGAAAGAATAAATCTTGCTAAAGATAGAGTTCGATGTGATATGAATAGTTGTATAATTTTGGTAAGAAAGTAGAATATATGCAACCTTAGAAACTATGATTCAAATGAAGTGGAAATTGGATAGTGGTAATAATTTTAGGTAAATGTTGTGGCAACTTACTTCATCTAAGATGAAGTTGAGCCTCGTTAAAAACATATCAAAACAATATAACTTCAAGCATAGAATTGTCAATAATTTTCATTTTCATGCATTTACATTAGTCATGCCTGATTCTCTTCTAATGTTGTAGAAAGTTTCCAAAGGCAGTGGCTTAGTAAAGATATCAGTAAGTTGAGCATTTGTGGGCACATATTCTAAGCATATATCATGATTTTTTTCTACATGATCTCTAATAAAGTAATGCCTAATTTCTATACACTTGGTTCTAGAATATAAATAGGGTTCTTTGTCAAGCATATGACACTAGGATTGTTGCATTTAATGGATATGTCTCTTTAGCTTAACTCATAATCTAGAAGTTATTTTTTCATCCAAAGCAATTGAGCGCTATAACTTCCAGCTGCTATATATTTAACTTCTACTATAGAGAGAGCAACACTAGTTTCTTTTCTAGAGAATTATGATACTAGACTATTTTCTAAAAATTGATAGGTTCCACTAGTACTTCTTTTATCAACTTTGTATCCCCGAAAGTCAGCATTTGAATATCCAATTAATTCAAAACCAGTTCCCTTGGGATAATAGAGTCCAAGATTTAGTGTGTCAACTAAATACTTAAAATTTATTTCACTAGTAACATAAGACTCTCTAGGACTGGACTAAAATCTAGCATATAAGAAGCATGTGCTAAATAGAATATTTGGTCTAGATGCAGTAAGGTAAAGAAGAGATCCAATCATACTTCAATGTAGTTTTTGATCTTCAAGTTTACCCTTCTTATCCTTATCCAGCCTTATTGATGTGCTTATAAGAGTGCTTGCTACTTTAATTCCTTCTATTTTGAACTTCTTTAGCATTCTCTAGTGTGTTTGGATTAGAAAATATAGTTTGCATCATCTCTTTGCTTGATTTACAATCCAAGGAAGTAGTTCAACTCTCCCATCATGCTCATTTCAAATTCAACCAGCATGATCTTTAAGAAGTCTTGACAGAGATCCTCATTAGTAGCACCGAATATAATGTCATCTACTATTCACTTCAAATTATACCACAAGTGTATGAAGTCAAGTTTTATAGTTTAGTGATGAGTGAGTGTCATATACACAGGGATTGTGTATTTCAACTTTTTACTAGCTATCATTATAGATAATTAAAACTTTATTTGGATAACGAAAAATAGGTGAGTCATAACTAGTTGCTAAACAAAATAGCTTTGAATTGAGTAAATCAATATTTGGAAATCCGAGAGGATTGACTTCATTTATGTTTCATTCATGGCAATTTCAACTCAAATCTGATTTAACAATGCATAAGTTTGTAAACCGAGAATCCTAATGTCCTTAACCCTCTTTTCCGAGTGATAGGTTAAATCTCTATTCTCAAAACCCTAATTTTAATATCCCTATAAAAATCTAAGTAATAAGAATACATTAATATCTATAGTTCTCTGCTAAAGATTTCACAAAACATAAAAGCTTTCCCAAGACATCTATAATTTTATGTTATTATATTTAAATCCTAATTAGGGCTACTTCTCTCGAGTGTCAAACCCTAATTACAAATCATCCAATAAGAAAGTCATTGATTATACCATGAACTCAACACAAAATCCATCTCTCTTCTAAAAAAGGAGAGGTTATCCACTCATGATGCAAAACAAATCAAACCAATAAAATTCCAATATCATCATAGTTTTAGTTCCAAGATGAACCACAAAGATAAGGAAGGAAAATAATGAAGAACAAAACAATTCAATATCTTCTTTTCAGCCTGCTCTTCACTCCTTAGTTGTAATCTCGGACCTCTTGATCTACAAGTTGATCTTCTCTCTTCAAAACCTCCTTCGAAAACTCTCTCAAAACCCTTAAGAAACATAGCCTGAAAGTGCTCTCCAAAAATCCTGGAACCCTAGTCGAAAAGTCCCTTTTATACCAAGTCCAATAAGTGGAAAGATACACAATCCATAGACTCTGAAACTCCCCTTTTACATGTGGGCACTTAAGTGCTGGTTGTTGCCAACAACCTTGAAGTACTTTGTGATTTGGGCTCCTGAGCGCCAGTAATGGAAGTCTAAGTGCCCATTCTGCTGCCCGCTTTTGCTACATTGCTCCATTCTTGTTTTGATTTGTACTTTATGTCCTTAGTTTAGCTTCATTACCTCTAGATCTTAGACACCTATAAAAATCATGTAGAAACATGTGAAGAACTTAAAAAATTCTCAGGGATTAACAAGCAAATAAGTTCATTTAATATTAATATAAGTGAATTAATTTGCTTATAAAATACCCCCAAACTTACTTAGTTGCTCATCCTCGAGCAAAACTCATCATCCTAACTTCTAGACCAAACATCAAGGCAGCATTGATTAAGTTCATTATTCCAAGACCAAACAAAGAATTAACATGGCTAAAAGTAAAAACTTTGGAATGTCATTCATGTCTAAAATTCCAACTCGAACATCATGTTATCTACTTTCAATCCATTTGCATGTGCAACTAGTTATAGCCATTTCACTTTCATTCATATCCTACTTGGGTTCATTTAGGCATCTAATCAATGCATGCACAATACAAACTCTATGAATTCACAATTTAAGAGAGATTACATTTGATATACATGTAGCATTTGAACTCTTCTTGTTTTCTTTGTAGGCTATATTACTATCACACTCTTTACAATAATTTTTTTTTTGAATTCTTTGGAATGTGACCCCCCCCTAAAATTTCTTATTTTCTTTATAGGCTATATTACTATCACACTCTTCACAATGATCTTCCTTTGGATTCTTTAGAATATGATCCCCTTGAAATTTCTTTGGTCTATAATACTACCACACCCCCAAACTTATTTTCTTTTCACTTCATGATAGTGTGGTCCCCCTAGTTAGTTTATGAGTTATTTTCCAAGCTTTTCTGTATCTACTATTCATCTCAACTAATAATTGCAATGAATGCTAAGGTTCCAATTGCATTATGCCTTCTTAGTCACCTAAATTAATTCTAAGTACTCAATGAATATAAAGAGAATGGCTACTATGATGAAGTGTGTAAGGGATTTCAAGTAAAATAGACTAGTGTTTAAGTTGAGTTCAAACATCATTGACCTTCTTCATTTTCTTTCCCGGCCACTAGAAAACCAAAAGCTCTATTCATAACATTGATCTCTTATAATGATCTTGGCCAACCAGCATACCTACCATCACAAAATACAAGACAAACTAATCACACACAGCAAAAAAATACCAAACCAACAAAGCATATAACATAAACTAGTTCTCCCTAGACACACAAAAACATAGCTAAAAGTGACAAAGACCAACAAACTAGACCAACAAATCAACAATACATAATTGACACCCACCCCCAAAGTTAAAAATAGACATTGTCCTCAATGTTGAAAAAGCATGATAAAAGGAGGACTTCCCTGCAATATGTCATCATTCATCATCCTCCTCATCCTCTTCCTTAGATTCCTCTTCAAAGTTGAGTGAAGGAAAGGTAGGTGGCGTGGGGAAGATCACTGAACTGGTGCTCTATGACATGCAGCAAGACTGGAACATGGCATTTAAAGCGCTGGTGTAACCACCATATATTAGGACTATTGCCTTTGCTCCCTCATCATCTGCCTTTGCAAAGATTGCATTTCATCTATTTCATCCTGTAACTCTGCCATAGTGGGTTCTCCAAAAGGGGGTGGTATTAGAGGATGTTGTTGGGAAGAACTCGGTGCAGTAGATGGGCCATCCTCTCTTACAGTACTTTTTAGTTTCTTAAAAGATATTAGTGTTGAAGAAGTCATCTTTGGAAGTGGTTGTTGGATCTCTTCGGATGCACTCGTAGGAACGCCCGCTGTCAGGCACAACTTGTCAAGGAGCGAACGGTGTTCCAAACCACTTGTCATCTACCCCGTAATGAAAGAAATGATTGATCCTTTGATTACCCATCCTACGTCAATGGATATCTCATTCTAAATGGCGTAATCAAGTAACGCCCTTTCCCTTCTAACCTTTGTGAAGTGGAGACTAGGCACCAATTTAGCCGAAATGAACCAATGTCATGCCTTACTCTTTGGTTTTAGCTGACTTGCTGAGAAGTTGTAGACTTTGTCTTTGTTCTTTTCCAATATGTCCCTAGTTTTGTTAGGAAATTAATTACTGCATCATAATTAGGTCCTTCTTCTAACCAAGCTGAGTATGCATCATTCTCTATATCTTCAAAAGTGTAGATATGATTGATGGAGAATCTATCATTTGGTATCAATTTTCCATAGACCAATGCTTTCAGTCACTTTGGATCTTCCTGATGTTGTTCACTTGTGTTAGCATAGAACTCTTGAATTACTGACACCATAGTTGGATTTGATTGGGTTGCAAATAGCTCCCAGTTCGTGGCATTGATAATATCATTGATTTCCCTACAATAGAATCAAATCCCCTTTCTGGGATACATTTCCTGCTAACAATTGATTTTCCACTACCCTTCCATTGACAAATATAGGCTTAATTGATTGATCAAATTTAGTAGTTTTCCTTTTCCTTGATGGCCCAGTGGAAGTTAACTTTATAGGAGGCATTGTTGTTTGTATCACCGAGGATGCCGGTTAATAAATATCACTCAGTGGACAATGAGAAGTTTCACAAACTATACAAAAGAGTGATCTTATCTCTCAAAGGCCATTCATCAAATATGCCATAAGCACATCCACCAACTAACAATTCCTCCTTTAATGAAACACCCAATATCATTCCCACACACAACCATGATTCAAACAACTTCAATCATAGTAAGAATCAAGAAAATTTCACCAATACTTCTTTATACGCATTTCAACAAACACCCCATGTGCCCTTATGAACTTCAACCTCCCAACACCTCAACTTCTCAAATTCACCATGAAATCTTCATAAAAACAATAGAATCAATGCATTCGAGTAAGTAAGAGAGGGGGTGTTGCTTGTCACCTGATTCTAAGAAGAAAGCTCCCAATTTGTGAAACCCACTTCGAAAATTGCTTTGATGAAGTAAGATGGGTCGTCCCTTGATGTGGGGAATGAAGTTGCGTGGGAATTGGTGGTGGTGGCTCAAAGAGGGGAGAGCTTTGGGTGTTTGGAATGGAAGATTTGGAGTATTGGGAAGGGAGGCTCGAAGAGGGGAGAGCTTTGGGTGTTTGGGCATTTGGAATGGGAGATTTGGCTAGGGCAACACGAATGGTTAGTGTTTATGAATGGGCAAACATGACTCGGCACTTGAGCGCCGGTTTGGGCGCTTAAGCGCCCAAATTGCTGGTCCGGATGACTTCTGCATGGATTGAGGTGACACCTAAGCGCCAATTTGGGTGCCTGAGTGGCCAAATGGCTGATTGAAAAATGCCTTTTTGCTCCCATTGTGATGTTTGAAACTTCATGTGCTCCAAATTGTTTGTTGGACCCTTGCTTCCATGATTATTTCCTATAAAAGCAAGCACACCAAATCCATCAATGGGTTTTATTGGATCATGTAACAAGTTAATCAATTCAATCTAAGTTAAACTAGTGTTATTATTATCAATGAAATAAATAAACAATTTAAAAATCCATCACTGCATCCACAAAACTGAAAAAAATGAAAGCTCAAAAGCTTGAGTTGCCTCCCAAGTAACACTTAGTTTATAGTCTATAGCCTGATTAGTATTCTCTCTCAATCATCATTCTTCAAGTGGGTCACCTCCCCACTTCTGCTTTCTTGTCCAAAATAGTGCTTAACACGTTGGCCATTAACTTGAAATATTCTCCCATCTTGCATCCTTAGTTCAACTGGTCCATGGGGGAAAACTTTGTTGATAACAAATGGGCCTGACCACCTTGATTTCAACTTTCCTAGAAATAGTTTAAGCCTTGAGTTAAAAAGCAAAACTTATAGCTTGGTTGGAGTTCCCTATTGACAATGAGTTTATCATGCCGTCTCTTCATCCTCTCCTTGTAAATTCTAGAATTCTCATAAGCTAGGTGACGGAATTCCTCCAACTCATTCAATTGATATATCTGCTTCTAACCTGCAGCCCCCAAATCTAAGTTAAGCTTCTGCATTGCCCAATACGCTTTGTGCTCCAACTCTCCTGGAAGATGGCATGCCTTTCTAAAAAGTAACCTATATGGAGACATGCCCATTGGTGTTTTGTATGCCATTTGGTACGCCCATAGTGCATCTTCTAATTAGTTTGACAAATCCTTATGATTCCCTCCTACTGTCTTCTCTAGTATTTGTTTTATTTCCTAGTTGGACACCTCAGCTAGTCTATTTGCCTATGGATGATAAGCAAGCGCCACCTTATATCTTATACCATACTTAGATAGTAGGTTATTGAATAATTTTTTCCAGAAATGGGTTCCTCCATCATTGATGATTGCCCGTGGTGTCTCAAACCTTGTGAAGATGTTTTTCCGCAAAACTTTAACACTATTTTAGCATCATTTGTTGATGTGACTATTGTTTCTACCCACTTTGAAACATAATCAACAGCTAGTAGAATGTATGAATGACTGCTAGAGATTGGAAATGGTCCCATGAAATCAATTCCCCATACATCAAAAACTTCCACTTCAAAAATATTCGTCAGTGGCATCTCATTTCTCCTCGAAATTATTCCCATTCGCTAACATCGATCATAGGTTTTAACAAATTTATAACTATCCTTAAAAAGTGAGGGCCAATAGAACCTTGATTATAGAACTTTTGTAGCAGTTCTATTCACACCATGATGGCCTACATATGTAGATGAATGGAAACTTTATAGAATGTCTTGAATTTTATAGCTATCCTTAAAAAGTGAGGGCCAATAGAACCCGGATTGTAGAACTTTTGCAGCAATTCTATCCGCACCATGATGGCCTCCATATGCAAATGAATGGCAACTTTATAAAATGTCTTGAATTTCTTCTTTAGGGATGCATCTCCGAATTATCTAATTTGCACATACCTTGAATAGGAATGGGTCATCTGAAAGATATGCCTTAACATCATGTAAAAACTTCTTCTTCTTTTGTCCTTCAATGTTTGGAGGATAAGTGCCACATGCTAGGTAATTCGCAAAGTCTGCGTACCATGGAAATTTTTCATTCAAGGTAAAAAGTTCTTCATCGGGAAATCTCTCCTCAATTGATGTTGCTACTTTGGGCTATTCTAACCTTGATAAATGATCTGCCACTACATTTTCACTTCCTTTCTTATCCCAAATTTCTAGATCAAATTCTTGTAACAATAGTATCCATCGGCTCAGTCTAGGTTTTACATCTTTCTTTGAAAATAGATATCGAGTTACAGCATGGTAGTATACACTACCACCTTCGATCCAATGATGTACGATCTGAATTTCTCCAACGCAAACACTATAGCTAGCATCTCTTTTTGTAGTAGCGTAATTCTTCTGTGCATCATCTAGCATCTGGCTAGCATAGTAGATTGCTTGAAATATCTTCTCATACTCTTGACCTAGAATTGCACCCAATGCTAGATCACTAGCATCACACATCACCTCGAACAGTTCATCCCAGTTTGGCATTGTCAGAATTGGTGCAGAACCCAGTTTCCTTTTTTAAGTGTGGAATTCCTACAAACAGTCATTATCAAAATCAAATAAAGCATCTTTTTCAAGCAGATTACATAATGGTTTTGCAATTTTTGAAAAATCTTTAATAAATCTCAGATAAAACCGAGTATGCCCTAGAAAACAATGAATTCCCTTTACTGTGTTGGAGGCAGAGGTTATTCTATTGTAGCTATTTTTGCATGATCCATTTCTAGTCCTTGTGAAGATACCTCGTGTCCTAACACTATTCCTCCTCTAACCATGAAATGGCATTTCTTTCAATTCAAGACCAGATTGGTTTCCTTAAGCATTTTAATAAAAGAGATAGATTGTGCAAACATTGGTTGAAAGTGGACCCAAAAACAAAAAAAATCATCCATAAATACTTCCAATATTTCCTGCACCATATCATGAAAAATTACCATCATACAACGTTGGAAAGTGGTTGGGGCATTACACAATCCAAAAGGCATTCTCCTATATGCAATGGTACCATAATGATAGGTAAAAGTGTTTTTTTCTTGATCTTTTTGGGCAATCACAATTTGGTCATACCCAGAATATCCATCAAGAAAGCGGTAATATTCATGTCCTGTTAAGCGGTCTAGCATTTGATCAATGAATGGTAGCAGAAAATGATCCTTTTGGGTTGCTTTGTTTTGTTTTCGATAGTCAATACAAACTCTCCAACCCATAACAGTTCATGTGCGAATTGACTCACTATTTGCATTTTTAACTACAGTCATATCTCCTTTCTTTGGTACATAATGGATTGGACTTACCCACTTGTTGTTAGAGATAGCGTATATAATACCTGCTTTCAGCAACTTCAATACCTTTGATTTTACTACCTCTACTATGTTAAGCCTCCTCTTTGGTTGTCTTGATGGCTTGGATGATTCCTCTAGTAGAATTTTGTGCATGCAAATCATTGGGCTTATACCTTTGATGTCATCTATTGACCATGTGATTGCTGATTTTTGCTCTCTAAAGATTCGCAACAACTTTTCTTCTTCCAAACCTGATAAAGAGGAAGAAATAATTACTGGAAAAGAAGAATCACTACCTAGATATGCATACCTAAGATGTTCAGGTAGCTACTTTAGCACTATGGTAGCCTTCACTTTTTCACCCATTGAGTCCTCCTTTAGTGCTTCCAATTTCTTATCAGTTCTTTTTGCAAAAACTGATTCCAATGATGAAATGTACTCGAGGATATCCCTAGAACTTGTGTTTTCCTATCTAATTGAGTTTGAAATGCAATTTTCCAAAGGATGTTGACTGCATTCATTAGTGAAAATAGAATTAATGCACTCATTAAAAACTTCTAATCCATTTCATGTTTCATTCTCAAGAGGGAAATTCATAGAACGGTAGATATTGAAGTTTACCTATTCATCATTTATCCTTAATGTTAGCTCTCCTTTCTATACATCAATTAGTGCCCTTCATGTTGCTAGAAACAGTCTTCCTAATATCAGGGGCACTTCATGATCTTCCTCCATATCCAAGACAATGAAGTCCACTGGAAAGATGAACTTATCCACCTTTACCAACACATCTTCAATAATCCCCCATGGATAAGTCAAAGATCTATTAGCAAGCTGCAACGTTATTGTTGTCGGGTTCACTTCCCCAAGTCCTAGTTTCTAAAAAATAGACAAAGGAATTAAATTAATAGATACTCCCAAATCAAATAATGCTTTATGAAAAGATGATTTTCCAATAGTACAAGGGATAGTGAAACTCTCTGGATCCTTCAATTTCTAAGGAAGTTTTCTCTGAAGGATTGCACTGCATTCTTCAATCAAGTCCACTGTTTCAAATTCCTCCAACTTCCACTTCCTAGATATTATCTCCTTAATAAATTTAGCATAATTGGGCATCTGCTCTAGAGCTTTTGCAAATGGAATATTGATGTGAATCTTTTTGAATGTGTCCAGAAATTTTTTGAATTGTTCATCAATTTTCTTCTTTGGAATCTATGAGGAAAAGGAAGTTTCAATTGCAAAATGGGGGGATTGTCAGGACATGCAATTCCCCCTAGTAGGTACTCTTCTTTTTTAGGTTTTTCTTGTTTCTCTTTTGATTTAGGTTGTCCATTCTCTAAAGAGTGTTTTTCTGATTTCTGAGTTTCCACTTGCATTTATGGTGATTCCAGTTCTCTTCCACTTCTTAGCATCACAGCATCGCAATGCTATCTTGAATTCTTCTCTATGTTACTTGGAAAAGAATCTCTATTTGAATCATTGGATGAGCTAGCAATCTACCTGATTTGTGTTTCTAGAGACTTAATAGAAGCATTGATATTTTCGATGTTTGTCTCTATATTATCGAGTCTTGCCTCATTCCTAGCAAACCTATTCCAACTTTCCTGAATAAATGTTCACATAAGATCTTCCAAGGTTGGCTTCTTTCAGATGGTTGGGACTGATTTTGGGGTGGATGTGACTGTTGAAATCCAGGAGGATGATGTAAGTTGTTTCTTTGACTTCCATAGGGAAGATTATGCTGATTTCTCCAACTCCTAAGATAGTATGGATTTTGCATATTATTTCCTTAGAAATTGTTGTAGCCCTTGTTGATGAATTGCACTTCTTTTCGATTTGGATTTCCAATGGTATATGCTTCAATTGGCAAACAAGAAGAAGATGTTTCACCTATAGTTGCTATTCCTTTAGGTGCTGAATTTGTAATGGCCATTTGATGTGTTAATGAGGACATCTATGCTGTTAAAGCTGTAATTGGATCCAGTTCAAGACAACCTACTATTTTCCTTACCATATTTCTCTCATTTGGCCACTAGAATGTATTTAAAGCCATTTCCTCAAGTAGTTGGTATGCTTCTGCTACAATTTTGGCCATTAGTGAGCAGCCAGAAGTAGCATCTATTATTGTCCTTGTTTGGCTATTCAACCCATTGTAGAATAACTGAATTTGTAGCTAGTTTGGAAAACCATGTTGTGGACATCTTCTAAGTACAGTGGCTTCAAATCCATCTACTTGAATTGTCCAATCTCACTTCTCAATTGAGCAGTCTTGGATAGAGGGAAGAATTTTGCAAGGAACTTCTCCACTACATCATCCCATGTTATTATGCTTCCTGGTTGTAAACTTTGCAGCCAGCTTCTTACTTTGTCTCTTAATGAGAAAGGAAAAGGTCTCAATCTAATGGCCTCATCTAGTATTCCATTCATTTTTTTACATTATCACTAATCTCCTGAAACATGGCTAGGTGAATGTTTGGATCTTCACTTAGTGAACCCCCAAACTAGTTTTGCTAAACCATGTTAATCAAATATGGCTTCAATTCAAATTTGTTGGCATTAATGGCTAGACGAGTGATACTAGAGTAGCTTTCATTAACCATTGGTTTGAAATAATCCCTCATTGGCCTCTATTGTTCTATCTATGGCTGAATTTGTGCTTGATCAGTGCTTGTTCTTCTTTCTGTTCACCTTACTTTTTGAATCTTTTTCAGTGTTCTCTTTATTTCTAGATCATAAGGAATAATGTCAAAATTTTTAAGATCTTGCATACACTATAATGAAAAATAAAGAAATTGAATTTGCTTTACAAAAATTTCAAAAGGAAAATTGGACTTGCTAAAAGAAAGGGAAACTAAATTCCAAATTAAAGCAAATTATCTATTGATAAATTAGCAAAAGAAAGTTGAAATTATGCCAATCCTCAATCATGGCACAAAAAACTTGTTTGCTTCAAATTATATAGCAAGTGTATGGAGTCAATTTTATAGTTTAGTGATGAGTGAGTGTCGTATCCATAGGGATTATGTATTTCAACTTTTCACTAGCTATCATTATAGATAATTCTAACTTTATTTGGACAACCAAAAACAAGTGAATCATAACCAGCTGCTAAACAAAATAGTAAATCAGTATTTGGAAATTCTAGAGAATCAATTTCATTTACGTTTTATTCATGGCAATTTCAACTCAAATCTGATTTAACAATGCATAAGTTTGTAAACCGAGAATCCTAATGTCCTTAACCCCCTCTTCCAAGTGATAGGTTAATTCTCTATTATCAAAATCTTGATTTCAATATCCCTATAAAAATCTAAGCAATAAGAATGCATTAATATCTATAGTTCTCTGCTGAAGATTTTACAAAACATAAAAGCTTTCCCAAGACATCTATAATTTTATGTTGTAATATTTAGATCCCAATTAGGGTTACCTCTCTTGAGTGTCAAACCCTAATTACAAAATCATCCAATGGATAACAAATTAATTGAAAACCTTAAACACCAAATATCACAAATAAACCTAATTGGATTGCTAAATAAGAAATTCATTGATTATACCATGAACTCAACACAAAATCCATCTCTCTTCTAAAAAAGGAGAAATTAGCCACTCATGATGCAAAACAAATCAAACCAATAAAATTCCAACATCATCGTAGTTTTAGTTCCAAGATGAACAACAAAGATAAGGAAGAAAAATAATGAAGAACAAAAAATTCAATGTCTTCCCCCTTTTTAGCTTGCTCTTCACTCTTTGGTTGTAATCTCGGACCTGTTGATCTCCAAGTTGATCTTCTCCCTTCAAAACCTCCTTCAAAAACTCTCTGAAACCCTCAAGAAACATAGCCTAAAAGTGCTCTCTAAAAATCCTAGAACCCTAGTCGAAAAGACCCTTTTAAAACAAGTCCAATAAGTGGAAAGATACGCAATCTGCAGACTCTGAAAATCCCCTTTTACATGTGGGCACTTGAGCACCCAAAATGCTGCCGACAACCTTGAAGTACTTTGTGATTCAGGCACCTAAGCTCTCGTAATGGGCGCCTAAGCACCCATCTACTGCCCACTTTTGCTGCATTGCTCTGTTCTTGTTTCTATTTGTGCTTTATGTCCTCAATTTAGCTTCATTACCTCTGGATCTTAGACATCTATAAAAATCATGTAGAAATATTTGAAGAACTTAAAAAAATCTCAAGGATTGACAAGTAAATAAGTTCATTTAATATTAATATAAGTGAATATAATTTGCTTATTATCTACATAAATCTAAACTATTAAGATATCCATGCCAACATTTTTTATGAATAAAATAGTATCAACCTTTCCTTTTTGGAATTGATGATCACTTAAGAATTTGCTCAACCTTTCATACCACGCTCTTGGAGCTTATCTTAAACTATAAAGTGCTTTGGTGAGCTTATAGACATGATTGGGTTGATCATCACTTTCGAAACTAGGAGGTTGCTCTATATAGACTTCCTCACTTAGATATTGTCATGCTCCGCATTTCAAGGCGTGACATATCATTTTTCACTGAATTTTACCTAAATTTGCCTAATTTTAGGATGGGGTTGCTCGAGTCCCATTTTGAAACTCCACTAGTTTCTATAGAAAAATGAACAGCGTTTCCCTTGAAATATTGGGGCTAACCTGTACAATTCTTCATTAAATCAAATAAAAAACTAATATGCATTCTAAAATATATCTAACCAAATACTCACAGACCTAGATCTTACTAAATCATGATGGCAACACATTTATCACTATAATTATACAACTCATTCTTAAGAAAATAAATAATTTCTATGACATGCCTTTACACCAACTTATTAAAATTTATTAATTATAATCATACAGATCCAATTGAAATTTTAATTGTACTAAAACTCAAAGGGGATTACAACCCCACCATTCTATCATATCACCAAGATGTCTTTAAACACTGCCCATCGGTTCCAACCCATAGTTGGAATTCTTTGCTTGTCATGTCAACTAAAAAAATAAGCAAAAAGGCGTGAGTTCGGGCAACTCAGTAAGTAGGCAAGTACTATAGAAAATAATAATTAACATCTCAATAATATATGATCAAATCCAAATTGTATCCAATTCATGCTTAATATTCCACAAACATACATTTCCTATAATTTAACTCAATCATATACATCACAATATCCAAAACATATACAACTTTCCATTTTATTTCATTCATTGATCTTTGATAGTATTATTCACAAACATATCTCATACAATAACTATATCTAATCCAAATTAGAGGATAATCTCTATCCTCATAGAGTCATACATATTCATATTACAAACTGAACAATAATTAATTCAACTCAAGTCACATCCATGATTCCCAACAATTCAATTAATATCAATCTAAACAAGTTTGTGATACTCATTATCCCTAACCAAATCACACATGCCCGGATACAAACAAATGGGATATCACATATCCCTAATTCACTCATACATACATTTTTAAAAAAAAAGGGGGCCTACTTACCTATATGAAGAGTCACCTTACCCTCCTCAAGCTTCATGGCTCAGCTTCCCAGCCATGCTTATATGCTCCTGCACATGAATCATCCACTTTAAATATAACAATGTCCTTTACTTACAAAAGCAATGTTAACTGATTCATATTCTTCACTTTTAAAGAATCTTCTTTCCAATTATACATATGCATCATACAACATGATCATCATCTAATTAATCATACAAACAAGCTAACTAGATCACTATCTTACTCAATTAACTGCTTATACATTCAATACGCAAAATTCCCTTTTGTAATTCATCTAATTTATGAATAACAGCTAGAATTAGAATTTCTTGTAATCAATTCACCTCAAAAATGCTACAACCAACCATTTAATCATTTCCCCATGATTTCATCCATAGATAATACCATTTTTTCCCAAATTTCCCTGGTCACATTTCATGCAAAACCTTAGCTTAACAAAATCATGATTTCTCTTACTCAATTAAGTGCCAAAACCTTACTAAGCATGAATAAATCATTTCCCCTATGATTTAATAACATAACTCCATCACTTCCCTAAATAGTTACTGTTCACGAAGGGTATAAAACCCTAACAAGGCATAAATCATAATTTCTCAACCCAATCAAGTTCCAAAACCCTCTAGTTAACTCATGAAGCATTTCCCCCCATGAATTTAAGCATAAACTCCCATTATTTTTCCCAATTGCCACTGTTCTTGAAACCCTAAGATTGCCAAATCATAGATCTTCATGTCCAAATTACTATTATCAACCACTTAAACCATTTTTCCCATGCTTAATATAACATAAACCATATAAATCCCCTCTAATTCTACTGTTTACAAAAATTACAAAACCCTAACTTAGAAAAATCAAATTTTTGGGGAGATGACTTACCGAGCAATCTAAGTGTAGGTTTTTCCCATGGATGAGGATCCAAGCTCAAAACTTCAAGTGGCTCACTCCATTTGAAGAAAAATTGATTTCTCTCCTTTTTCCACCATTTTCACGGATGAAACTTAGGTTTATATGAAATATCATGTGATTGATCACCTAAACAAGGTGATTTCTTGTTTAATGGCAAGAAACTAGGCTAAATAGGGTTAGGGCACGAAATGAGGAAAGAAAATGGAA
>JAYJMB010073924.1:0-23359 GCA_036873735.1 Pouteria campechiana | reverse complement strand
TCATTATAGTATTAATCCCCTTCAATTTTACATGAAAATCACACCCAAAATAACTCAATTCATACCCTTTTTCTAGGTTCCAATATTACCTACGAATTTCACAACTAAATTGCATAATTGTCTAATCAAATTCTCCCACATCATATAGCCTTTATTAATCATGATTTACAAAATCAAAATAAATCAAAATAATGGAATTAAACTCACCTTTTTGACTTGGAAAAATCAATAATATTGTTGTCCACTTCCAACCAGTTTTTCCACTTGATTTTGATGAATACTTGATGAAAATCTTGTTGCAACCTTGTTGCCTTTTAGGATTGATTGAAAGAAATTTTTATTATAGAATTTGGGGAATGAATTCATGTTGAGATGGAGGAAGGAAGCAAGCTATTTACGTTGAGAAGGAGGGGAGAAGGAGGCTATTGGTGTGAGTTTAATGGGAGAGCAATTAGGGTTCTCATCTAATACAACTTGTGTAACTTGCAACCTAATTTAGAGACTCCACTTGTGTCCTAATTGAGCCCCCATCCAATTAACATATATTCCCAACTTAGAAGTACAACAAATTATGTCCCCATTAAATATAAATTTTATAACTTAATTAATAATTAAATCTACATAACACAAATATGCCCATTAAACATACCAATTGGCCCAATTTAGTGATAAATTTCCATATTATATAAATGCACCTTTTATCATATAAATAAACTTATTTCACCAAAAATTTATACCCTAGAGGAATACTCACATGAGGAAAATATTTAATGGTTTAAATCTTCCAAAAACCTACCATGTCATCTTCAAATAAATTTTCTTTTTGGGACATCCAATTACCCATTTTTACAGAATATACAATGCTATGGTTCACACACTATTCACCAAATGGGTGAATTTTCCCAACTAACTCATCTTCTTACTTTCTTCCACACACTCATATGTTTACCGTATTTCCTCAATCTGAGCCATGTAATGAGTCTTACGTAACAAGACGATCAATTTAAGCCCTATATTGGATGGCAAAATATATCAATTGTATAATTTTAAATCTCAACCATTAAAAACCTTATTCTTCAATACATAATGATTTTACATTAGATTGTGAAATTAATTTTTATTTCAATTTGGATATTTATAATGTGTATAATATACTTATATTCATGTATGAATAATTCACCAATCTATAGACATGATTTGTATAATTTTTTGTAATCAATAATAATCAAAATTGGGTAGCAACTTATTTATCAACTTACTTTTAACTTTCGACAGTAATATGCCAATTAATACACTGTGTTCCATGTCCCATATAAACTAAATTTTTGTACAGTTAAATCATCACATTGGATAGCTATATAAGCATTCTTAAACACACCTAAACTAGGTAGCAATTTGATCATCAATTAACATTCAAGATTTCTATAAAAATTAAAATTTAACTAAATATGCATGTCATTATAACAAATGTCACTTGTCTCAAATATTTGGCACAAATGGTGCTAATTCATCAAAAGCAGTAAACATAAAAGTTGCATCCTTTGTTGTGAATTTTTCAATGAATTAAAAATTCCTAAATTATGTTTTCTCATGAAAAAGTTATAGCCAAAATACTACAACCATCTCCAATCCAAATGGTGTCATTTTGTGGAATCCAAGAATCAAAATATAAGCATAATTAGGAGAAATGATCAACATGAAAGTTGTATTCCTTACAATATTTAAATAATGCAAAACAAATCACCTAATTTCGAGTTCGTATGAGGAAGTTATGGTCAAAATAATAAAATTGCTCACATTAAATTTCCTAATTTACGTCATGAATCACCATGTTTAGATATCAAGATAATCACCCTTAATCATGACAAAATTAAATAGTAATTTGTCACCAATCAATGCACAAAAAATCAACAACATATAACTCATGTTTCAAGTAACAATTTAGTAGCAAGTTGATTTATTTTGTCCACATCAATTGAGTATCAATTTGACATGATTTCCTAACAATCCTCATGATAGAAAAATAGTACCATTAAACAATTTTCAAGATAGAAAAATAGCACCATTATTTCACACTAAAATTTTTCATTACCTCAAATCCTGGGATATTACATAGCTTTAGGGGGCATAAACATAATGCTCCTAGCACTCTTCTGGTCTTTACAAGCTTACCAGGACTCACTAGTTTCTAAGATCACCAGCAAACTTGATAGTTTTTCAGGTATCACCACCAACTCTCTAGTTTTCAGATTAACCAGAAAATTAACACACTTTACAATGTGTTACAATGAAGCATAGGAGAAGATGAAATCTTTTACAACTCTAGTAATACAAAAGGATCTTCCCATAATGTAAAGACAATGGCCATTAAGAATATGAAGATACTAAAGGTTTAAACTCTTGACCATGGGTGAAAGAATTTGTATAAAGTTAAGTGCATCTAGAAAGTATTCCTTCACCACCTTTGAATTGTCTCACATCTTCTCCTTAAGTAGCCATATTGAAAACTTGACCATTGGAGGAAGATGATCTTCATTAAATGCAAAGATGAAAGTAGATGAGTAGGAAATTAATGTAGAAGACCATTCTGATAATCTCCCATTTGAAAATGTCATCTTCTAATTAATTCTCATATGCTTAGAGCCGTTCTGTAGTGCCGACCTTGACATAGAAGAAGGTGAATAGCTGATTCAGGCAATTGATGAATGAGGAGATGCTACAACTCTGACTTGTTTCATGACTTTAGAAAGAAGATAATAAATTATGATAGATTTAGCTGCTCCAATTTGACTACTATGTTATCGTATTTGTCTAAAGTTAATATCAGACAAAGTCTTTTTTTGGCTCGATAGACTCTTTTTGTCTCCTACTTTATCCATAATTAATTCCAAACAAAGTTGAGTTTCTTCATTTTCAGATAAATGTGTTTTCCTCTAAACTTCTTTCATCTGCTTCCTTTTCATTGTTTCTTGAGATTTTGAATAGAGTATTCAGATTGACATCTTTGAGCATATTTTGAAATCTCTGTAACTTAAACATTTTGAAATATGGTAGAAGGTTTGAATAAATATCTACAATCATTTTCTTGGAGATATTAATGGGTTCTTGATGTTTGATTCTTGTTTAACACTTAGAACCTTTAAGCATTTGATTCTCCTTCAATGGATTGTCTATTTTTATAATCTAGAAAGGTTGTGGATTGCTTGGAAGAATATTGTTGCAAGATAAGCTGCTGCAGAGTGTCGAATTTTTTATATTTGAAAATAGTAAATTTTCGCTATAGAAATTACTATAGCAAGGTACTGTAATAGCGTTACTGTAGCCAATCATTGTAGTGCCTCTTTGTCTGTTATTTATCTAAAGTAAGTAGCAAATAAAATAGCTTTGTCTGTCAGTACTGTAGGTTAGTATAGTAAATTACTGTAGGATATCACTATAGCAATGCTTCTTTTGTTATTTTCCTAAAGTATCAAACAAATATCTTTGCATGTTGATACTGTAACAGAGTTACTATAGCATCGTTACTATAGCAAATCACTATAGCATATTACTGTAGCACTACACCGCTTTGTTTGTTACTTCATCTACTGATCGACTGAAGCTTTGTCTGTTATACTGTAGTAGGTTACTATAGCAAATTACTATAGCAATTTGTCAGTTACTTCATTTGCTAATTCGATCTTTGTCTTCCACTTCGTCTGTTACTTCATCTACTAATTTGTCTGAAGCTTTATTTCATCTTCTACTTTAGACAATCTACTTCATCTTCTACTATAGCAATTCCATTTTGTCCGTCACTATGGCAATCCCACTTCGTTTGCCACTATAGTAAAATTACTATAGCAGCGCACCTATACTTGAAAATTTATGTACTTTTGCCACATTGTTAACTTGACATTTTCATTATAAATCAAAATACATTTATCCACATATAATATACATAAGTTGGAGTATGGATAAATCATTTAAGCATAATTTCTTTTTTATCTAAAGAATATCCTCTATGAAGCACACTTATCAACATATGTTTAACCCCCGCATGATTTTTACAAGTTGTAAAACATAGATAAATCACATATTATATTTTTCAATGAAAGCTTAAAGTGATAACTTCATAAAGCACACAATATATCTATATTTCAACATATAATAAACAAGGTTAATGTACTATAGATCATAATGAATTCTTCATTCTCTAAAATAACTTATGTAATATGTTTACATTCAAAATATTGCAATAATTAGTATTCGTACCAAGCATATTTATTTTCATTTCAACTTCCTAGACTAAAATCATCATTAGCATAGATCAAGTCATAAGATAAGTTTTGTTATCATCAACATTATACAATAATTCCAACAATGCATTCCATGATAGTTGATTTGAATAGATTGTTAATTGTGCTATGATTGGGAATGATGAATTTATGTATTTTTATGTGTTGATTGATAATGGGTTTTGTTGTGGTTTAACTTAGTTGTTTTGATGGTTGAATGTCATTGACGGAACTTAGTATATGTGGGATGTGTATTTATGTGTTTGAATTGATGTGATATGATATGTACGGTGCCGGGGGAGTGTGGTGGTTTGAGGCCTGGTATGGTGACTTGTGGTGTGATGGGATGTTGGGAGTGTGATGGAAGCCCATCAGTACCACCGATATGTCATGATTATGCCCAGATGGCAGAGATGTGGTAGATGTTAGGAGGGGGAGTGGTGGCCTTACCATTAATACGATAGGCATCCATGGGGTGCTACCACACCATTATGGGGGCATGGTTACAGATAACGATAGACACTCTCGAGGTGTCGCTATGCATTGGTGGTGATATAGTTACATGTGATATAGAGGCAACTTGACAAGGAGTTGCCCTAATCAAGGATAAAACTGTGAGGCTAGGGCGGGTGTAACACTCATGTGTTACTATGTGGAGGACATGAGTTGCCTCCCCTGAGAGCTAAAGCAGAAAATACTTAAGTTGGGCTCGCCCACTGAAGCGCCTTATGTGATATGCCTGGGGAATTATCATACCTAGATGTGGCCTGACATCCATATGGGGTGATGGCCTGGATTAGCCTGGGGCTTGACCATGATGCCTAGATAGCCCAGTATTACATCCATATGGGGTTGATGAGCTCATAATAGACCATATTTTATTACATAAATTCACATATGTTTTGGATCCTCTTTTGATGTAAATGTAGTGGATTCCAATAAATTTGCACTTATTTTGGTTATTACTTGATAAGTAAATTCTATATTGATTTAGTATATTTATTTGCAAATAATTAAGTGCAATAAATGAAAGAAATTATGAAAGACATCAAGGTGGAGAAAGGAGTAAAATAATGGAGTTTGGATGATCAACAAGTGGCTGAAAAATGAAGATTACAAGTTGAAGAAGCTGAATATGAAACTAATTGAGATGGATTCAACTTAAGTGTTCAACATATAACTTTTACCTCTTGAAGTTATCTATTCAAAAAATAAAAAATCATAGGATTTAGATTTGAAATATGGAAGTCATGGCCAAAACACTATAACTATCTCAGACTTTAATTTTGCTGATAGAAATTTTGGATGAGAGAACGCATCACTTTGAGGGCCCATGGCTAATTGAATATAGATGATTTAGACAAAGTGATTAATATAAAAGTTGTATGCCTTAAAATGATCTATCTAATGAAAAAAAGAATAGTATAATTCTGAGTTCATACAAGGAAGTTACGATCAAAATAGTGGGGGCATCTCTTGCCGAACAGTAAGCTAGCGCTGATGGTGCTAGTGGCAGCCCTAATTTTGTGTATTTTATACTAAGTGCATAGCTGGGCATAGCTAGGGGTAGATCTGAGATAATAGATTTGGGAACACCATATAACTTTACTATCTCCTTATAATAAATCCATGTCAGCTTCTCTGCAGTGAAAGTGGTCTTTATTGGAATGAAATGAGCCAACTTATTCAGCCTATCCACAATCACCCATATGGAATCGAATCCTGATGCTATACAAGGTAACCTAACAATGAAGTCCATAGTGATCTCATCCCACTTCCACTCCAGGATGTCCAACCTCTGCAACATCCCACTAGGCTTCTGATGTTCTACCTTAATTTGCTGACAAGTTAGGCATCTGGCCACAAATCTAGCAATATCTACCTTCATACCACTATACCAATAATAAGCCTTCAAATCCTGGTACATCTTCGTGCTCCTAGGGTGAATGGTATAAGGCATATAGTGAGCTTCTTGTAATACTATTGATACCAAGGGGGCTCTTCTATGTATTGCCAGTCTGCCTCTAAACCTCAACAAACCATTGGCCCCAACCTCATAATCTGAAAGCTCCTCCTTCTGTGCTCTCTCTTTCAATCTCAGAAACTCCTCATCTGTAGTCTAGTCTTGCACCTACTTGATCTCATCTATGAGTGTAGGCCTCAACTATATCTGGTTCAATTGTGCAACCATACCTTTTTGCATATGTGAAGATCTAGATGCCTCATTTCTTCAATAAGCTCTGCCTGCTAGGTCAGCATATAAGCTAGACTACTGCCTGACTTTCTACTCAATGCATCTGCCACCACGTTGGCCTTTCCTGGATAATAATGCATCATCAAGTCATAGTCTTTAAGTAATTCAAACCATCTCCTCTATCTCACATTCAACTCTTTCTGAGTGAAAATGTACTTAAGACTTTTGTGATCGGTGTATTTGTCATAATGCTTCCCATACAAATAATGTCTCCAAATCTTTAGTGCAAACACAAGTGTTGTCAACTTCATGTAATGTGTAGGGTAATTCTTTTCATGTGGCCTCAACTGCCTTAATGCATAAGCTATAACATTGCCCTATTGCATCAAGACACATCCCAGGCCCTTCTGAGGTGCATCACTATACACCTCAAATCCTCCTTGCCCTGAAGGCAATATAAGCTGCAACTAGCCATCTCTTCAACTTCTGAAATGCTGCTTCACATTGATCGGTCAAATCAAATTTGGCTCCCTTGTGTGTAAGCTTGGTCAGGGGAACTGCAATAGTAGAGAATCCCTCCACAAATTTCTTGTAATACCTTGCCAATCCTAAGAAACTCCTCACCTCTATAGCATTAATCAGCCTTGCCCAATTCATTCAAGCCTCTATCTTGGTGGAATCTACTGAGATGTCATCTCCTGATATAACATAACCCAAAAATGCCACTGACCTTGTCCAAAATTTACACTTCTTAAACTTGGCATATAGATGCCATTTCCTAATATGACATGACCTTCCTCAAATATGTTTTATGAAATCCCTAAGTGAAGGATATGTCTTATTTATGGACCCTATTGGGTGAGTTTAGAGCATACATGAAATGTTAAAGTATTGGAACCACATATGTGTATATTAGTAATGTTGCATGATACATGAGATGGGTCTTAGGCCACATGTGCTAGATGATATATTGCATGACATTTAGTATGCATCATGCATAATGGCATGAGTTATTAAGATGTGCACATGATGATGATGATGCAGCGGTTTACCTAGCCAGTATGGTTAAGAGATGAGCCTGAATGACTAGATGCAATGAGATGCACATGACCTAAGTAATAAGGGGTTTGATTGGGCAGGTATATGGCATAGGTATGAGATGCACATGATTTGAGTAATAAGGGGCAGACATGTGGTGTGTTTATATCTGGATTTACATTCATGATATGATTTGAGCGTGTCTGTTCATATTGCATAATTTTTGGTTGTGTGGGGCTATGTAGCAGCCCAAGATTCATAGACATGACATTAGATTGGATATGGTCATGGGATTGGTCAATGGTCACACTTGGTTGATGTATGTGATTTATGTGAAAACCTATGATGAATTTTATAACTATGTTGGACATGATTAGCCGATGAGCAGATGAGTGATGATTCAAGTATGACCAAAGGAAGTCATCTATTGCTTTTAATTACCTACTTATTGAGTTGCCTAACTCACCCTATTTTAAAATCTTAACAGGTTTACTTGAAGGAGCCCAATCTAGGGTTGGAACTTCAAGCAAGGAGAATTGAAGTAGTTTAAATAATTATGTTATTTCATAAAATATGTATAGTCATAATATTTGTTGTGATATGTAGGACATTTTGTGGTTGGTGATTTTGATGGGAGATTGTATGTATTAAAAGATGATATATTTTATTTAGTCATGTACTTTCATCATGCGTATATCTTGTGGATTGTGGCTATTGGGTTTTTGAGGAAATGTTTCACTTATGTTTTGAGGGTTTTTTGGAGGCTTCTTAGGAAGCAAGGGGAAGGAGAGTTTTGCAAAAGAAGAGAAGCAAGGGAGCAAGAGAGGAGATCAAGTTTTATAAACTTCCATGTTTATGAAGGAAATTCCTTCTTAATTTTTTTCCATGAACTAAATCTCTTTTTTCAAGGTGCGGATGTAACCTTTTTTGATACTCTTTATTATGTGGATTGTTGGTTATTAATGTTATATGATATTATTTCATTCGGGATGTTGTTTGCAATGATTTAACTTATTTTATTGCTTGATCATCAATATTTATTAATGTTATATGATCTTGTGTCATTTGTGATGTTGTTTGCAATGATTTAACTTGTTTTATTGTTTGATCACTAATATTTTAAGTTAGATTAATTATCAAAGCATGGTTAAGGTAGACACCATATGCTAAACCATGAGCTCCCTTGAATGAGAAGGATAGATGATTAAGGTAGATACCATATGTTAAACCATACTATTTTGATTTTTATGTTCTTAAGCTTAATGGTTTTCACCTTAATTATGTTACACACCATAAGTAATTGGAATGAGTAAAAATACTTGATTTAAACCCGTACACCTAATAGTAATAATCTTATCTTTGAAAGAATGAACCCAAGTGAGACATTGAGTCCAACATTCCATATGTAAAGGGGTATCATCTTGTGATGAAATTGGATCCCTAGACTTTTGCATCTTGCTAATCTCTCTAGATTATTGTTAGCCATTGATTTACTTTCATTCCATTAAACTTCTGAATTCCGAAATTATACCAATCATTACTCATATTCATATAGTTTTAAATACATTCATTTTAAGGTTAGGATAGTTCAATAATTAAAATTGATTAAGTCAGTTTGACCATTCTCTATGGGATTAAGCCTTGCATTGTACACTATACTACTATACGTTCTTACGCTTGTAAGGAATTATAATTTGAACTATCAAGTTTTTGGTATCGTTGCCGGAGAGTGGTTCCAAATTGATTTGATTAATTTAGTTACAAATTTTATTTTTTCCTTGTTGTAAGATTATTGTATTTAGGATTTTTAATTGTTTATTTCTTTCTTTTTGCTAAGTTGTGATTGTAAGGAAGAAGAATAGATGAGAAAAAAGTCCCCAGAGGAGACATATGAACTATATGAGATGCTTGGAGCAAACTCACAACAGATGAGTGTTAAAGGTAAGTCCAGAGAATGTATAAATTAAATTCTAACATTGAGCTTTCTATGTAGATTCAGAGCTTGCCGGGCAAATGAATATGATGTGCTCCATGGTGATTAACTAAAAACCACTAATTTACACTAATGTATGTTCTATTTGTGGTATTTTTGGTCATTCATACAATGCTTGTCCTTTTAAGCAGAGTTTTGCAGAATTATTAGGATAAGTTAATGCAATGAATTTCTATAACCAACCATCCCTTAATGATCCATATCCTAGTTGGACAATTCATCCTAATTTTTTAGGGAACAATGATCCGAACCAGATTTAATCTAGAATATGTTTTCAATCAAAGAAACTTACTCTTGAAGAAACATTGCAAAGTTTTATCCAGACAACCTAAACTCAGCTCCAGAATGATGAAATGAGGTTCCAAAATATTGAAGCAGGATTCCAAAATATAGAAGCATCCATGAAGATGATAGAGACTCAGTTGTGGTAAATTGTAGAGGCTGTGCAAAGTCACATATCTAGAAAGCTATCAAGTCATCTTAAGGAAGTGAAAGCACTCACAATATTATGAGGTGGAAATGGAACAAAGTTGTTGAAAAACCTCATGATGGCAATGAGAAAATTCTAGCGTTAGATATTTTTCCACAATAAAAAGCTAGTGAGATGATTGAAAATTCTGATGAAGGCTTAGAAAAGGAGGAGATGAAAGAAAATTATAAACTGGAGCAATTGCCTCATTTTTAAGGTATGCATATATATGCAATGATTTGTGCTTTCCATTGATTGTTTTTTCTTCTTTTATAGGTATGAAGGAGGATACATGTAAGGCCCTGAAAATTCCAGGTAGATAAATTTTGATTTTACTGGTTCGGCAAGGAGTAATTAGAATATAATTAGATTTTTGAGAAAATTATTATGGAAAGTTATGAAATTAAGTGATTATTAATATAAACATGAGGATGAGGTTTAGGGTATATTAAAGTGTATTAAATAAATGATTTAAGTGAAAAAAATAAATTTAAATTGGCAAAATGATAAAGGTGTAAATGCTAAAATGATAGATTTTTTTATCAAAAAATTATTAAAATGGATGGATTATCATATTAATGTGAGTATGATGAGGAGAAATGTTACTAAACGATTAACAAGTGAAGAAAAAAATTGAAAACTACATGTGGAAAGCCGAAATACTGAGTTACCAGTGATTTTTGGAAAAATTTTAGTTAAATCAAATTTAATGGAGAAAAATAAATACAATTATGTAAATAATATATTTAATGGATGAAAATTTTATTTGGGTACATGATTCACCAAATGGGTAGCCTACATGTGTTAAAGATGGTGATTAAATGAGATTTTAGAGAGTCAAGTGTGGTGCACGAGTATTGTTTTCAATGGAGTGTAGACTACCATAACCAAAGCATTATAAAAATCACTTTTGCAATTCCTATCTTATCTTTCCAATGTGAGAGAGCTTGTTCATGCCCCTTTTAATGTGAGCTCCCCTCCATATCCTCCGATCTTCAATTTTAGTTTGGTTTAGTGGAAGAAATTGCTAGCAAAGGGTAGCAAATGTGATTAGTGGGCCATAGCATCCAAATTTTCTTTCATTAGAAGGGTCGACCAACTAAATCTGGGATCTTTTTGCTAAAAAGTGGAACCCACTAAGAAAATTCAAGGACTAATGTATGGATTTAATCCCATTAAGTTGTTGAAGATGTTATGGAATAAGTACATGCAAATCATGTTGAATTCTTACTGAATTTTTAAACCCTAAGCCACTAGGGTCTGCTGAAATTTTTGAATCAGGATTAGGGTCTATAATTAATGTATTTAATACCTAATTAATGATGAATTAATTTCAGCTAAAGATCAGCAATAACAAACAAGAAAACAGCTTGCTGGAAATTGAAATTTACTAATGAATATAGTTGTTGTCCATAAAGATTAAAGGCTAAAAATTTTATTTTTAAGAAACTTAATTAGGCCAAATTATAGGGGTATAATCATGGATTAATTACCCTCTTAATACACCAATTAGTGGGCCCAATTGAATTAAAAGAACGGATTGCAATTAGCATGAAAAATAGGACTTATACATTGAGACTTAAAGTCTATCAAGTTACCTTGAGAATGATTGAAACCCTATAAAATGAATTTATTTTGTAAATCTAAAATAATGGGTGATATTAAATATATTGGAATATAAATCTATAAATTTTGGTGGAAAAATTCCAACATTAACATGTCCAAAAACTCTGAAATTCGCTGCTGCTAGAGTGTCCATCCAGAAATTGCACATGGTGCTGATGGCGTCCTAATTTTGACCCATAAATTGTTTGAGTTTAGAAAAGTATTCAACATAAAAGCTTTATATCTTGAAATTATCTTTCTAAAAATATAATAACTATTAAATTCTTAGTTTATTTGAGAGTCTTATAGCTAAAATAGTGTAATAGACTCTAAATCAAAAGGTGTTACCATGTGGGGCCCACAAAACAAATTTTGAAATGAATTATCAAATGTTTCAACATGAAAGTTATTTAAATTAAAATTATCTACAAAATTGCATAAGAATCACTTAATTTTGAATTCATATGAGAGAGTTATGCTCAAATTAGTAAAACTATTCTTGGAAAATGATTAACTGCAAAAGGTGTCACTTGTATGGCCCAACGACCAAATTTGGAGGCTGAATTGAAAAAATTATTCAACATGAAAGTTGTAGAAATTAAATTGTCTAAATAATGAAATAATAATGACTTAATTTGGGATTAATATGAAAAATTTATACATAATTTACTATAATTGTGAATGGTGCTGCAAAAATGGAAACATATAAAATGCAATGTGATCCCTTAAGGTGAAAATTTAATCATTATGTTTCATTATATTAATGAGAATTGCTCCTATACATGTACATATAAATAAGATATAGGATTCATGTGATATGTATAGGATTTTCTGACATGGAGGCCACAAGCTGAGTGTGAAAAGATGTGGATTATGGAGCGGATTATTCTGAAGTAAGTAGGTTGTGCATATTTGCCCGTGTGATTGGGTGGGGATAGTGATTATCCCTTGAGTGATTTGATAATGTGCTCATATGTGAATATAGGGATTGATGATTGTGTATGTGACTTAGATAGGATTGTAAATATCTTATTTCTTATGGTATGCAATGTGAATATGTGTGCAAATTTGGATTAGTAAGGATCCCGAGATGCTATGATGTATGCATGTCTTTGATTGCTATGTAATACAGCGTTGTGATATTTTATATTAATGTATAGTTTGGTCAGATAGAAGATATCCCCTACTTATAATTGCTATTGTTATCCTAGAGTATGGATGTCTGAATCAAGGGATCGTACTTATCCCACTAATGTAAAGTGTAGTATATGCATACGTGTTATGTATATGTCTGATTTGGGATAGGTTATCATCTCCAAAGTGTATAATTTGCTTTAGAATGTGCAATTGATATTGTATTTTTAACATTGTGGCATGTTGAGATATTAAATTGAGTTTGAAAATATATTATTTAATTTGGTCTCTATTTACTTTGATGGATTGGATTTGTTGAATTGATTTGATTATTGAATATCACACAGTCTACTTACGGAGTTTGTTTAGACTCATCATTGTTTTATATTTTTAGATGATAGGTCAAGCCAGGAGAAGTCAATATTAGTAAGCAAAAGATAGAAGATATGATACATTTTGTGATGTTCCATGGAATGTTGTATATTATTTTGGGGTATGTGTTAATCTTGATGTATTATATACATTGCATTGGAAGGTAATGGTTGAGTGTTGTATCATTTAAATGGGATTAGAATCCTTGTGATGTATAAGTGTGTTGTAAATTGATCGGATTCATATATAATCTATATTATATATATGTGGGCATATCATCATGTAATCGTATATGTGGATGGGTGTGGTATAATGAGAAGATATGTTCATTGTCATCATGATGCAACTACAGTTCTGGGAGGAGCCTGTGGAGTGATATGAGTATGGTGTGAATGAATAGAGGTTTATTAAAGTGTATAAATTCTTATTAATGATTTTTAATTAAGAAGTTATATTATTATGAGTGATGAATGCTAGTACATAGGTGGACAGTCCTATTTACAAGGAAAACTCTTTCCGATTATCTGTAGAAATTAGGTCAACTAGAAAATGGTATCAGAGTAACCCCACCCTAGAAGTGGGAAAGTTATGGTATGATCAATATGTATTTGCAATGTAAAATGGAATAACAGTCCTAGGAGGGTGGGACATTACAAGTGATATCAGAGCTAGAGTATTGTGAGTGTGACAGGCTGTAGAATCATGATGGCAATGGTTATTGAAGGAGTTAAAAAATGACATGCCCATATGAGTTGAAGAATGATTGGTTCAAGGCAAGGTATGCCCTGAGATGTGGATCATAACTATAACACCCCACCTCCGGGGGCTATCGCTTTACCTTTCATCATAAATCCACTATAATTACACAAAAATTTTCTCACTTTCAGGGTGGGATTTCTCTGATACCATTTTCTAGTTGCCTTAATTTCTATAGAAAATCGGATAGAGCCTCCCCTAAAAATGGAGCTATCCACCTTAGGTACAAGCATTCAACATTTGTGATATACATTTTCTCAATTAAAATTTATAAATAAGAAATAAAACACTCCATAATTCACCTTCACAACACCCCTAACTCCACAGGCTCCTCCCCAGTACAGCAACTGCATCATGATGGCAATGCATTCACTTCTCCACCATAGACATCTGTCCCTATACATCATCCACATCATACTCCATTATTACATTGACTTGCCCATAAATTTTAACCATACACCATTGAATCTTTAATAATATACAACATTAGACATGAATTAATTACAATCATTCATATACATAAGATAAAAAATTTTCAATTTTAATATAATTTTAAAAGCATACATTCAACTGTTATGCTTTCATACTAACCTTGCCTTTTCTCTGGTCTTGACCTGTCAACTAAAAACAATTTTAATAAAAAGTGAGTTCGGGCAAACTCAATAAGTAGGTGTGAATTTGGAAAATAATTAACAAACTAGGAATCCATCAAGCATCCCAAAATCCATCCATAATTGTAAGCCATCATATATAATAATCCATGCCATCCAAGGATGGTCATATTCTGATATATAACAATTGAGTACACTATTTGAATCCATATTACAGAACAATTACATCAATTCATGCTTTTTAGGATAATTTCATATCCCTAAATCATATATTTAAACATTCATGCATAAGGAAATCACAATGATAACAAGCATGGGATGTCTACTATCTCCTTTAATCCACACATTAAGTAGAAAATAACATCATTACACAAGTCACATAACTTAGGACTTTCCCTAATCTCACTTCACAAGTACAATCACCAATCATATGATAGTATTGGGATGTTCACAATCCCATTTAACACACATACACAATCAATCCTTTACACATGCACATATCATTGTAACTTAAGAACAATCATGAAATATCACTTTCTTATTAAATCATCATAAAAAAATAGTCATGGGATACTTATTATCCATTAACAACCATTGAATCAAACACACACAAGCTCGTTACAGTACAATGGGATATGCACTATCCCTTCGACCATCCATGCAATCATAAAAGTACAACTATTTACTTGTACAAGGAGCCCTCGGACTTGACTCTTCAAATCTATGTATCCACCCTATACATAACATATATATCACATATATCATATACATTTATCCACATGACAATTTCTTATTAACACAATGAAATACACTAACCAATTGTCAAGATTTAATTATAAATGAATTTTCACATCAACTCTAAAACTTATATCTCAATTCTTACGACTTTGTTTTATTCCCAAAATTTTTTATAGGCTTGTAACATTATAAATAAAATATTATCAAAATTTGAAGTTAAAATACATTAAATTGAGCAAATTAAAATTAAAATATAAAAATCCAAAAAACATAGGCAAAATTATTTTAGCTCTGTTTCACCCCAAAAATTTTTCGTAGGTGCCAAATAATATAATTAAACTGGTATCAAAATATCAGTTCAAAATACTTTAAATTGAACTAATTAAAAATGAATTACAAAATCACAGAAAATTAGGCGAAATTGCGAATTGGGCAAATTTTTGTTTATTTATTTCCTAGATTTTTTTGGACCATCAAACATTTGAATTTTCTATGAAAATTTATAGATTTCTAGTCCAACATATGGAAAATAACCATATATTTTTATTTTTGTAAACTAACATCATTAAATTAGTTTTTAATCCATGTAAAGGGGGGTACATAGTAAGAATTGGTTTCAATGTACTGTTCAGGTGCACATGTCAATTTTCAATATGTTTTCATTAAAATTTTAATACAAAAACATATATTATGAAACATCATTAATTCAATATAAAACATGGTCAAAATTATTAAATACACATGACCAAAATGTGTAATAGCTAGCTATCCATAATTTAAACCATTTGAAATACCTGCTTAGCTTATTAATTTAAGATGATTTACACTTCCCTTAAACCCTAAGACACACCCTTAATGAACCTTTAATCTCCTTCCAAAAATCATAGTCTAATTAGTGGAAAAAATTGTATTAAACTTCATCCCAAAACACCATTAATGCAAAACTAGTTTTCCACTTAATTTACATTAATTACACTAACTGTTTGAACTTATTAGTTGCTGTATTATGATGGAAACTAGGTCATGATTATCCCTTGCTACCCTAGCTTAATTACCTTGCTGAAATCTCTAATTTACAACTCTTAATTCAACGTGGACAACATGTATATACAAGTATTTTCATTTTTCTAGTAATACATTTCAATGTCTATTAGTTATTGATGATTAACTGAATGTAATCACTCATTATTAATTGTACATAAAACACCCTTATCACAACCTCTAAATCTTCTATTAAAAATTTAGCAAACCCTGTGGGATTAGGGTTTGAATTTTCATCGATTTCCACTATGATTTTGCATGATATTCTTTCATAAACATCATCACCATTTAAATTAGATTAAGCATTTACCTTAATCTTTAAATTCCCTTGGTGGTTCCCACTAATCAGCAATAATTCACCATGTTTGGATGACTGCCACTTCTTAATCTTAAGAGAAAATATATCCTATAGCCCACTAATCACTTGAATCAACATTTGTTATGGATCAATTGAATCAAAATTGCCTAAAATGGATAATTGGGATGATGGGAAAAAAGGGTTTAAGTTGGCTAGAATGAGTAGGGAGATGAGGGTGATGGAAATGGGATGGGTTTTTTATATTGTTTTTTATTTTGGTAGTCCGTGCTCCACCCACTTCCATGCACATTCACTTTCTTGAATTTCCAAAATGTCATCAAATTATCATTCTTTACACATGTGAGTGATCCATTTGATATATCATATGCCCAAATCAATTTTCCATCCATTATTTCCATAATTTCATAATTTATTTTTTAATTAAATTCAATTCAATTAAAATTTTCCAAAACTTACTAGCAACTCAATTTTTTAGCTTTCCACATGCAATTTTTAATTTTTCTTCACCTGATTAATATATATCCTCATCATACTCACATTAATATGGGTATTCCATCCATTTTTAAAAAACTTTCATAATTAAATTCAATATTTTTTCATATTTACACCTTTGGCATTCCACAGATTTAAATTCATTCTCTTTTTTAATTAAACCACTTATTTAACGCACTCTAGTGCACTCCATACTGCATCCTCATGTTTATATTAATAATCCACTCAATTTCATAAATTTTCTACAATAATTTTTTCAAAAATTTAATTATACTCCAATATACTCCATGCCGAACCGACAAAAATTAATAAAAATGAAAATTCTTATATTTGAAATTTTTTGGGTTTCATGATAACAACATAAGTTTAAAAGTGCTTGGGTGGCACAGATAATGAATATGAGAAATGATGAAACCATGGAGTTTCATAAATAGATAATTGATTGAAATAATTAAACAAGAGTACAAGTGCACATTCTTCCCCCCTTGTATATGTTTTGTGGAATTGTTGTGGTAAACTGAGAAATAAATAAATTGGTGGTGAAATGTACATTATGAATGAATTAATGAAATAGTATTTTAAATTTTGAATGATGGGGGGATACTCATTTGTTGGATACATTGATTCTATGCTATTCTATGTGTTTTTGACATTATGTATTAATTTCGTGGTAGATGCATTATGTGGGTGCATATGATATGCATGAATGACATGGTGATTGCTTCCTTGGAATGGGGTGCAGTATGCATAGTATGTGGAACGCATGTGCCTGAATAGCAATGCATGCTATGAATGTGATGCATGTGGTAGGCATGATGGTGTGTTGACATGATGTTTGTGAGTCTCATACTTGGTACCTATGATTATTATAAGGATGCTTGCATTGGAGATGTTATTATTGTGTCTACATGAAACAATTGTGTGATTATCATCGATATGCTTGAATATGTGTGATTGGTAATGCATTGTATGTTACCTTGAGGTAGATAAGCCCCAGTCGAAGGAAGCTAAAGCCCTAGTGGTGGGGTGATGGAGGCCCGATGGAAAAGGGTCATAAAGCCTCCGAAGTTTATATGTTCATTAAGGTTTGAGTACCTACCGGGATGGCCCTGTTGACTATTTATTATGAGAATTATGTATTAGCCAGTGGATAGATTGGCAGGGGTGCCACCAACCCTGACCGATTGAAGAACGATTGACACCCTTGGGGTGACGGCTGCTAGGGTGGCAATATGGTGGCATTGGTTTGATAATGCAAGAATTGACTAAAATAAAAATAAATAAATAAATATGATATATATGATGAAGTATGATAATTATATAAGATTGAGCCTCTATAGTATGTATCATTAAAAGTTAAAGGCTATATTTAAATCTCCAGATTGAAGTGAATACTGAGTCTGACATCCTTATGTTGCAGTGAGGGCTAGATGTCATAGGTGGCATCAATATTACCACCATGAGTCTTGCAACATTCATGACTGGGAGATATAGAAATCCACTAATCATGCATTAATAGGGAGAGGGAAATGATAAGTTAAAAAAATGAACTACTATACAAATTTGTAATAAAATTAGAAAGATAATGATAATGATTTCTCACTTGGCTGTGACATTATCCACTTGATATGACTTCATATGATTGACTAGTGGCTAAGTCCACTCAGATTAATAGCGTCCCGTGCATGATACCATTTGGTTGCAAGTGGGAGAGCCTGAATATGATGGAATGGTATGATTGAGATATGCTTGTATGATGTGTATAATATATATGAGCAATGCACGTGAAAGTGAGTGCTAGTGTAGAAGCATGTATGGATGCAACATATGTGTGTTATATCATTCATTATATATGTGTGGCCCAGAGCTAGCCAATTGCATGCATATTCATTGAGTTTGACTATTTATGACCCCAGGTAGGGTCAGTTCCATGTGTGATCATTCAAATATGATTGTATGCCATGGTATTAGCATTTGTTGTAAAATTTCTTGTGAGTATAGCATATTAATTTGAATGTGTTGATGCAAGTTACATAGATGTTATCATTGTTAAAAGGTGAAATCATGAGGATTAAAATGGATATGCTTTGGCTACTTTAAATATTAGTGTGAACAGTGAAAATGTAGTATGGTGAATAAGAGATATGATTTGGTATTGTGACTTGTGGACTGATATTTAAAATTTTGAGGATGAAACTTTTTATAAGGAGGGTGGAATATAAGGCCGTGGAAATTCCAGATACATAAATTTTTGATTTTTCCAGTTTGGGAAGGAGTATATTGGAATATAATTAGATTTTTGAGAAAATTATTATGGAAAAGTTATAGAATTGAGTAGATTATTAATATAAACATGAGGATGAGTTTTAGGGTATATTAAAGTGTATTAAAAAAATGATTTAAGTGAAAAAGAAAATGAAACACCAAAGGTGTAAATACTAAAAAAGATAGATTTATTTTATAAGAAAATTATAAAAATGGATGGAATATCCATATTAATGTGAGTATGATGAGGATACATGTTAATCAATGATTAACAAGTGAAGAAAACAATAAAAAATTGCATGTGGAAAGCTAGAATATCGAGTTGCTGGTAACTTATTATGTAAATAATCTATTTAATGGATTAAAATTTTATTTGGGTATATGATTCACCAAATGGGTAGCCTACATGTGTTAAAGATAGTGATTGAATGGGATCTTAGAAAGTCAAGTGTGGTGCACAAGTATCATTTTCAATGGAGTGTAGACTACCATAACAAAAGCATTATAAAAATCACTTTTGCAATCCCTATCCCATCTTCTCAACGTGGGAGAGGTTGTTCATGCCCTTTCAATGTAAGCTCCCCTCTCTATCCTCCGATCTTCAATTTTAGCTTGGTTTAGTGGAAGAAATTGCTAGCAAAGGGTAGCAAATGTGATTAGTGGGTCATGGCATCTAAATTTTCTTTGATTAGAAGGGTCAACCAAATAAATCTGGAATTTTTTTGCTGAAAAGTGGAACTCACCAAGAAAATTCAAGGACTAAGGTATAGATTTAATCCCATTAAGTTGTAGATAATATTATGGAAGAAATACATGCAAATTATGTTGAATTCTTACTAAATTTTTAAACCCTTAGCCACTAGGGTTTGCTAAAATTTTTGAATTGGGATTAGGGTTTATAATTAATGTATTTAATACCTAATTAATGGTGGATTAATTTCAGCTAAATATCAACAATAACAAACATAAAAACAACTTGCTGAAAATTGAAAATTTTCTTATGAATATGGCTGCTATCATGGAGATTAAATGCTGAAACTTGTGTTTTTAAGTAAGGTAATTAAGCAATTTATAGAGGGATAAGGATGGACTAATTACCCTACTAATACACAAATTATTGGGCCTAATCAGATTGTAAGAACGGATTGCAATTAGCATAAAAAACAAGACATATACATTAAGACTTAAACTTTATCAAGTAACCATCTTGAGCATGATTAAAACCCAATAAAATGAATTTATTCTAAAAGTATGAGGTTATATGATATATATTTTAATAGAAATATACAAATTTTGGTAAAAAAATCCAACACTAACATTTTTAAAAAAATTCAAAAAATAAATACCCTGAAATTCACTACTGTCAGAGTGTCCATCCTGAAATTGCACATGGTGTTGATGGAGTCCCAAATTTGACCCATAAATTCTTATATTTTAGAATATTATTAAACATAAACATTTTATATCTTGAAATTATCTTTCTAAAAAGATATGAACCATTAAATTCTGAGTTTACATAAGAGAGTAATAGCTAAAATAGTGTAATAGTCTCTAAATCATTACATTGTGGGGCCCATAAAAAAATTATGGGATGAATTATCAAATGTTTTCAACATGAAATTGTATAAATTAAAATTATATACAAAATTATGTAAGAATCACTTAATTTAGAATTCATATGAGAAAGTTATGCCCAAATTAGTAAAATTGTTCCTAAAAACTGATTAACTACAAAAGGTGTCACTTGTAGGGCCCAACGATCAAATTTAGAGGCTGAATTGGAAAAAGTGTTCCAATTAAAATTGTAGGAATTGAAGTAATATGGGTAATGAAATAAGAATAACTCAATTTGAAATTAATATGAGACATTTATCCATAATTTACTATAACTATGTATGGTGGTGAAAAAATGGAAACATATAAAATGCAATGTGATCCCTTAAGCTAAACATTTAACCATTATATTTAATTATATTAATAAGAATTGATCATGCACATGTACATGTAAATAAGATATAGAATTAATGTGATATGTGTAGGATTTTCCGACATGGAGGCGACAAGCCGAGTGTGAAAAGATGTGGATTATGGAGCGGATTATTCTGAGATAAGTAGGTTGTGCATGTATGCCTGTGTGGTTAAGTGGGGATAGTGATTATCCCCTTAGTGATTTGATAATGTGCTCATATGTGAATATAGCAATTAATGATTGTGTATGTGACTTAGATGGGATTGTAAATGTTCCATTTCTTATGGTATGCAATGTGAATATGTGTGCAAATTGTGATTAGTAAGGATCCTGAGATGCTATGATATATGCATGTCTTTGACTATTATGTAATACAACATTGTGATATTTTATGTTAATGTATAGTTTGGTTAGATAGAAGATATCCCTTATAATTGCTATTATTATTCTAGAGTGTGCATGTCTAAATGAAGGGATCATAGTTATCCCATTAATGTAAATTGTAGTATATGCATACATGTTATATATATATATATATATATCTGTGTGTGTGTGTGATTTGGGATAAGTGAGCATCCCAAAGTGTGTAATTTGCTTTAGAATATGCAATTGATGTTGTATTTTTCACACTGTGGCATGTTGAGATATTAAATTGAGTTTGAAAATATGCTATTTGATTTGGTCTTTGTTTACTTTGATAGATTGGATTTGTTGAATTGGTTTGATTATTGAATGTCACACAGTCTACTTACAGAGTCTGTTTAGACTTACCCTTGTTTTATATTTTTAGATGACAAGTCAAGCTAGGAGAAGTCAATACTAGTAAGTAAAAGATGGAAGATATGGTATGTTATGTGATGTTCCATGGCATGGTGTATATTATTTTGAAGTATGTGCTAATCTTGATGTATTATATATATTGCATTGGAAGGTAATGGTTGGTGTTGTATCATTCAATTGGGATTGGAATCCCTGTGATGTATAAATGTATTTTAAATTGATTAGATTTATATATAATGTATATTATTTATATGTGGGCATGTCATTATGTAATCGTATATGTGGATGGGTGTGGTATAATGAGAAGATATGTACATTGTCATCATGATGCATCTATTGTTTTGGGAGGAACCTATGGAGTGATATGAGTGTAGTTTGGATGAATAGATGACTATTGTAGAGTATAAATTCTTGTTGATGATTTTTAATTGAAAAGTTGTATTATTATGAGTGATGAATGCTTGTACATAGGTGGAAAGCCCTATTTACAAGGAAAACTCTATCCGATTATCTGCAAAAATTAGTTCAACTAGAAAATGGTATCAGAGCAACCCCACCCTAGAAGTGGGAAAGTCATAGTATGATCAATGCGTATTTGTAGTGTAAAATGGAGTAGCATCCCCGAGAGGGCTGGGCGTTACAATACGCTCATGCAATTCCAAGACCATATTGTGAAGTTTGATATTTTCAAGGAGATGGAGCTATTAAATGAGAATAAGAATGACTTCAAGATAGATGTAATGGATGGAATTATGGAGGATTTTTCAAGAGAGCCCATAAATATAGTTGAAGGAGATGAATTAGAAGATACGACATCATTCAACAATGTTTTGGGAGCACTGACATTTTCCAAGCCACTATCAAGTTACAAAGAACCAGAACTCAGAAAAGCTAAATTCCATTTCAAATATAGGAGGCCATTGTCGGGCTGAGACTTTAAATCAAGTGCTTCTTGGGAGGTAACCCAAGCTTTTTAAAAAAAAAAATTGTTTTCTTAGCATTTAGTTTAGTGTTTTGTTTAATTAGAGGTGTGATATTTCTGTTATAGAAGGAGGAATTCTGATTTTAGAGAATTGCAAATGCTCTTCTAAGTGTTAAAAGATACCAAGCTAGCTCTAGAAGAAGAAGATGTAAATGCACTTCATTCAAAGAAGCCCTTGATCTTAAAATTCTTTCATTATTTTACATTGTGGACAATGTGAAGTTTAAGTTGGGGGCTGTTTTGCATCTGTAACGCCCCGCCCTCCTGGGGTCGTTACTCCACTTTACACCATAAATCCACATAATAATACCATGATTTTTCCAC
>JAYJMB010073913.1:0-23365 GCA_036873735.1 Pouteria campechiana | reverse complement strand
TACTATTCAAAACCCCCTTCTTTACTAAACACATTGCACAAAAACATACTAATTACTCCTCGTGGGATCGACCCTTAATCACACTACTACAGAAAATTAGATTGGAGCAAGGTTCTAAATTTGGGTGCCCACGAAAGCACCACCAGTGGGACATATATAATGTCCATGCAACATGTCTCACAAATGTTCAAAAGTTTTTGAATTAGGCTCCTTCAAAGCATCGATAGTCTTACGTCGAAGAAGCCAAGGAGAAAATCTATTTGGCCTTTTAAAAGATGCCAATCCAAATCTCCTATCTTTGGCCAAATCACTTGAAGATCTGATGAAAGTCCTCTCTTTGATCCAATTGAAGCTCTCCCTAGCTCCTTCCACCCATCATGTCTCTCTGGTTGAATCCAAAGCTGAGTCAGAAGCCTCCACAAAAGACTTTGCTTAGGAGAATGAAGACACACTCGAACTCAGTTGAGTCCCAATACTGTGTTTCAATGGAATGTAGAGCAGAAGATCCTCCTTGGATTCCTATCTCATCATTGGCCAATGGGTCAACATCCTTTACACATTTCACAATGCGTGCCTCTTTGTGCTAAAAGCAATTTTGGCATTCTCCTAAAGAATTTGCTTTTCAGTGGAAAAGCAACCTCAAATGTCAAATGGTTTATAGTGACCTATCTGGCATCTCCCCAATCACAGAGCAAATGGTGAAGATTTTGACGATCCTCAATCACGAAGGCATCTTTCCTCGTCTTTATGAAGCATACTCCTTAAGATAGAATACAGAACCCCGGAGCCTTATCTTCCTCTTCAGCTAGTGCTTCATCTCCTCTACAGATAAGGAAACCCTTGTTTTCCTTTACCTAATTTTTTGTAAACAACCTCATCACTTGTAATAAATTTTCATTGGAGAATCAAGTCACCTCTTTGAGATATTATCTTTGTATTTATTTTTTTTAATATTAACGATAATCATGCTAAGATACTTTTGTACTCAGATTAATGAAATGTCGTCCTTCCCCTTTCTGGTATCAAAGCCATGTTAATCTATGTATAATAGAGAAGAAGATGAATAGTGATATCTACTAAAGTCATATATGTATACAGGTTGTTCATACTGAGGTCATTGAAGCCCTGGATCAAACCATAAGTACCGATTAGTGTCGCTTTGCCATAATTGGTGTTTAGGCAAGAATGTAGGGAAAATTGGGTCTTGAATTATCCTCAAGAGTAATTTTCCTTAGTTAAACTATAATCAGTCATGAGAATTTCATGAGGGACCGATTCCATAAAAGTTTAAAGTGGAACTGGTTCAAATGGGCCTCATTTGGATGTGTTGATTGAATTCAATCCGTCCATTTGAGTAGTGTTAATGCATTTTTTCAATGTGAATGTGTAACACTTGTGGTGTTGAAATTTTGGGGAAAATTCTTCATATTTTAGTAAAGTAAGAAATTGAAATAATAAATAGTATTTTATAAAGAAATTTATTAAGGAAAACTGAATTGAACAAAAAAATTGCTTTATTAGTAATTTTGAATGAAATTGACCCAAGTAGTTATTCTGAGGTAAAGTCATGTATATGAATTGAATGAGTAATGTAGCATGATTAGTGTGTATAATGTGATGAGTATGAGATATTGAATCAAAATTTTAAGATAATTTTAGAATTTTGAACTATTAAGTTGAAGGTTATTCGAAAAGAACTTAATAGGTGAAATTAAGCAAAAGCATGTATTTGAGTTATATAAAAGACCTAAACTATTCATTATGTGTATTGTAATGTATGTGAAACATTAGTTTAATTTTTGAATGCAACTTAGAATAAAAATGACATATGGAGATATTTGTGATAGAAAATTCAGTTAAAATGAACTGAATAGGTGATTTTTGACAATTGACCTTAAATGAGATGAAAAATAGTATGAATATAATTAAATTCATTTATGTGATGTGTTGGAAGTGATTATTTGGAGATTTGAAGTATTTTTTGTAAAACTGGGGACTATGGTGATTTTTCATAAGTGTAAAAGCTGAATTTGGAAAAATGGTTCATTGTGATTGAATTTGGACATGGATAATGGGCTAATTTGAAAATGTGTTCAACATAAAATTTTTAGCTCATGAAATTATCTATCCAATAGAAAAAATCACTCAATTTGGATATAGTATGAGAAAATTATGAACGAAATACAAAAATATCTCAAAATGAGCAGCAGGTTATTGTCACAACACAGGAATTTAGTGTCGCGACACCTATGTTGCAACACAGGAAGTCTATGTCACAACACTGGGTAGTCAGTGAACTCTGTGTCATGACACAGGTTTCCTATGTCATAACACAGGCCCGATAACACGCCATACCACCAAAAAACAACCCATTTTCATTCATTTTTCTCCCTCCCCTGTTCTCCTACTCTCCTAGCCTTGAAAATCCATCATTTTAGACATGGTTTTCTTAGTGATTTGAGCTAGAAATCTTGGTATTTCCCTAAAAAACTTTGATTTGGTGGATCAAAACTCAGACCTTTTATCGTTTCTGAGTGTTTCCATGGCTGGAAACCTTGGTGAGCGTGACCCATGGCTGATTGGGAAGACTTGGGAATGGAAATGGGTAGAAGATGATTGCCGGGCTTGGGAAAAAAAAGCTAAGACTCATTATTTTCATCGCATTAACTTCGTTTGGATGCTAGGATTTTGAACCCAACTTGTGTACAATGGTTTCGGGGAAGATGATAGGGTTTCTATTGTTATAATCATGGAGTAAATAATCTAATTAGTTGATTTTATTGAATTGGGCATGAGAATTCATAAAATTGGTATGCTAGGGTTTCTATAAATAGTGAAAATTAGGGAATTTCAAGAATTTTGTGAAATTATCATGAGAAAAAGATTTTCTTATATGAATTAGAATGTTTTGAGGCTTGTTTGGGTTGATTAGGACTGCTGGAATTGAATAATTGATTATGCCCTAGTTGGGGATTAAAGAAGGTTTTTAAATTGGGCTATGTAAGCCATGAATAGAGTGGATTTAAAGCATAATTGAGCTATTTATAAGTTGTTTAGTTGCTGATGATGTAAGATACTAGATAAATATGGGAACAAGAAGATTTCTGATGATAATTATGAAGAAACTCTAAGTTAACTAGTGTTTATCATATGTTTGATTATTATAATATGAGATTAACTATAAATAATGTATTATAATTATCATTGGCCCTATATAGGATGATCTGAGAAGGATTAAAAAGCAGAAAGCCAGAGAGATATGGTTTGAAGGTAAGAATTTGAGGTAAGTAGGTGCCCCCTTCTTTGATTAGTTATGTTGTATGATTGAGAATGAAAATCCCATTTGTTTGTATCCGAGTATAGTTGTTTTTGTTGGGAATTGTGAACATCCCTTCTGTTTTGAGATTGATACATTGGATTTGTTGGGATAGTGGATATCCCTTGGTTTGGATTATTAATGTTTGTTGTATGATCATTATTCTTGTTTATGGATGTCTGTTGAAAAGGATGAATTATTCCATTGAATCATGTGTAAATTATGAAATTTGATAATTATAATAATGATGAAATTACAATGTTTGAGATATGAAAATATTGATCATGAATTTAGTCTGTTGTTGAAATTAAATATAATGTATGTGGATTATTAATTATATTTTATTTATTACATTTATCTACTTATTGAGGTGCTCGGACTCACACCTTCTTGTTTTATTTGTTTTAGTTGAAAGATCAGGTAAAGAATCATAACTGAGGCTTGGGACTGGTGAGCTTGCTTTGAAGACATTATTCTTATGATAGAATAATTTAGAATTGTAATTCATTTGGATTGTATAATTGTAGTTAGGAGATTTTATTTGATGTATAATTTAATGGCCTGTTATAATGAGGTATTTGTATTTAGTAGCATGTCTTAATGATTTAATCATTACTTTGTAATGGATTTTAAGGATTACATTGTCATCATGATTCAACTCAGATCTTAGGCTATGGGAGTGTGGGAGTTTGTTTTAGAGTTTATGTTATTATTTTTTTTATTAGATAAATAATTGTACAGGTTAAACCCTAATAAATTAGGGGATACTTTATTCTTTTTCTGAAGAAAATAGTTGAGTTCCAAAATAGAACTTGAGCACCCCACCCTAAAAGTGGGCAAATTTAAGTAAAATACAATGCAAAATAATAAGTTACGCCTCGGAAGGCAGGGCATGATAGAATGCATAGTTTTCATGACAAACAAAACTTGATTATGTTAAGTGCTAATAAATATTTGTCAAGTACTTATTATGCAAAAACAACTTGCAGAAAGATAGAACCTACAGATAGTAGAATGGACAAGGATTCGAAAGAAAAATAAAAGAATTGGAACATGCTCTAAGACATCAATCTACTTGATAGAATAGATAGATGTTTTGAATAAATGTAAAGCTTAAGATAATAATCAAGATGTAGACTTTTCGTTCGTGACATCCTAGTTGTCCAAAATTTGTCTGAAATCCCTTATTGGCATCTTGCACAAAGTAGAGCAAAACAAAAAGTTGTATCCTATGAATCTAACTAGGAACTCATTTATTCGCATTCAATAGTTCATCTAGAATCAACTACGGACAAAGTATAGTGAAGAGGGACTTCATCTTAAGGTAAATATTTAAGCAAATGCAAAAGAGAAGACTTACTTCAGACAAAATAGAATGAAAAAGCTTCGTCTATTCGAGAAAAAATTGAGCAAGGTTCGTCCGAGATTATCTTTGGAAAAAAAGTAGTTTAGATAATTTGTCTGAAACTTACTTTGGATGAATTGAATGAAGTGCTGGACCAATTAAATCAACAAAACTCGTCCGAATTTAATGTCTTCTTTCCAAAACCATGAATTAGTCAGCTCTGCAGCATCTCCTCATCTAATATTTGCTAGAATCAACACTGTATCTTCTTCTCTATCAAGGTTGACATTGATAGAATTCCAGCTAATAAGAAATAATTAGAAGATAGTGATTTCCAAATGGAAACTTATTAGAATGGCCTTCTACCATTATTGGATGCTACCTACTACCAATGACTCAAATTCAAAGTTGATACAAATACATCAATGCTGGGACGAAGAAGAACAACCAACCTGAATGAATGAACAAACAAAGATTTTACTAAGCTAAAACCTTCCACATTTAAGAGACTTGAGCCCTGTGTTTAAATCCTTCTCGACATCCATTAAACGACTTCAACTACCATTAGGAAGAGCATTTATTTCTACATTCAAGTTTCATATATCTTCCCATGTGCTTTCTATGAAACACTTGTATAAGTGTATTCAATTTTTATATTCTTAATCTTGTAATCACCTTGAGCTAGTAAGTTGAGACTAAGCTCAAGAAGAGCTATGATTGTTTATTGAAGTGAATCTTGAAGATAGGAGCTACAAGTTTTTGCCCCCTAGAGCTGATCTAGAAGAGTGCTTAGTGCACTGTGTTTATTGCCCTTGGAGTTGATCTAGAAGAGTTCATGTGACACTAAGTTTATGCTCCTTGGAGCTAATAAAAAAGAATGCATATTCTGTTTGTGTATGCACTCTAGAGCTGATCTAGAATAGTCCTGAGTGCACTGATTGTATTTTTGCTATTGGAGGTAGTGGAACCCAAGACACTCAGAGTTGAGTGTTCTTGAAAGAGTGGAGTAAATTGTTAACTTGAACGACTATAAAAAACCTTATGTCTTATTTATTTATGTTGATTATTTGATTGCATTGTTTGCTAGAGGGACGTTAACTCTTCAAGGGGCTTAGCAAAATTTTTGTTTACCCAATTTACCCCTCCCCTCTTAGATATTTGCTTAACCTTTGGGACCAACAAGTAGTATCAGAGTAGACTATATAAACACTTATAGTGATCTAATGGTAAACCCATCATCCTCTGCTCATATATTTGCTGAGCAGCAATCTGTCTACTCGGTCACTCTTATTTGATGGAACAAACTTCGCATATTGGAACTTGAGGATGAAATGGTTCATTATGGCCAATGATATAAAATCTTAGAAAGCCATTGAAGTAGGAGCCACCCTTTCAACTAATGTAATTGGTGTTTGGTCTAAAAAAGAGACCATTATAGTTCAAAACAATGCAAAAGCTATGAATTCATTATTTTATGGACTATTTGCCACTGGATTTGATAGAGTATCTTCATGCAATACTACAAAAGGTATCTGAAATAAGTTAGTGTCTATTTATGAGGGATTCTCATAGGTTAAAGGGACCATAAGGAATATGTTAATAGGAGAACTAGAAAACTCTAGGATGAGAGAAGGAGAGAGTATATCATATTTTTATGCTTACTTTCAAAAATCACTAAAGCTTTAAAAGGTTTGAAAAAAGAAATTTCTAATTCTGAATAGGTTATGAAGATCCTGAGAGCCCTACTAGAATCCTGGAACCAGAAATTACTATAATAGAAAAAGCAAAGGATCTGAACTTGCTCTTGATAGATGATCTCATTAGCTCACAATATCACATCACATGAGTTGATCAGGAGTAAAAGAGAAGAACTAACACAGCAAAAGAAAATAATTGCTCTCAAGGTAACTCAGGAAAGTAATAGCGAATCAAATTCATAGTTTGAAGATGTTGTGGCCATGCTAGCTAGAAATGTCAAAAAAATTATAAGGAGCAATAGAGGCAACCTCTCAAGAAGACAACCTAGATAACTAAGAGAGAAGAAAAAGGCTACAAGAAAGAAGTATCATCCCACATGTTACAAATGTGGTGGAGTAGGACACATGATTGCAGCATATCCTAATGAAGAAAAAGTGAAGATGAATGATACAAAAGAAAGAAAAGAAAAGAACAAAAAAGAGAAATAATTTAAGAAGTTGTCAAGAAATCAAGCCAGAGGAATGTACATAAATGTTGAAGAATCCTTAGACACAAGCTCAAGCAAAAGAGATGGCAATAAAGTGGGAAATCTTACGAAGATCTGTTGCATGGTCCACATAGAAAATGAGTTGAATAGCTAGCTCTCCACCAAAGAATATTGCACAACAGAATTAGGGAATTAGCTAAACTCTTACTATTCTATTAGTTTTGACTCTTCAAGATTGAATAGTAATTATACTAAATACAAAAATCTTGATGAGCTACAGTAATCATATAACTCTCTTTTCAATGAGTTTGAGACTCTTGGCTAAAAATTTACTCAAAAGAAGAGACACTTTGATGCAACCATCAAAGTAAATGCAATCTTAGTAGAAAGAAATCTATCTTTACAAAAAGAAGTGGAAAACTTGAAAAAGGAGATAGAAATATTGAATAGTATGTTAAATAAATTCTTCAACCCAGGAGAATCAGTCACCAAGTTCATGTAAATGACTAGTCAAATTAGCAAAAAAGGACATGGTTGTGAGCACTCAGAAGATGAAGACTTGTGAAATTTTGTTGGATGGTCCAAGGGTATGAACATCATGGAAGAAAGAGGAAACTGTTCAAATATTAGAAGGTTTATAGAACATCCTTGGGTAAAGAAACCAAAATATTCAAATGCACCCAGAAGAATTCTTAACACTTATCATTTTTATAACAAGGTTGGACATACAGTGTATGATTGCTATGCCAAAAAGATACAAGGAAAATGTGCAAAATTGAATGGAGACCCAAGGATCATGTACGATCTTTTTTGCACCACAAGTTCACTAACATAGTTAGACCCAATGCTTGGGTACCAAAGAATGTTTAAATTGTATGCATCTAAGTCTTAAAGCCACATTAGACAATTGTTAGTTCATGGATAGTGGCCATTCAAGACACATGACTGGGAATAAGAATCTATTCAAAGATTTGAAGCAAATAAATATAGGAATAATTGCATTTGACAATAATGACAAGGGCTTTATCAGAGGAATAGGTAAAATCTATAGTCTGTTTAATGCAAGCATAGAGGATGTAATGTATTCAATGTAGATAATGGTATGTCATAGAGGTCACAAAGTTGTGTTTGAACCATCTACATGTAATGTATTCAATATAGATAACGATATATTGTTCAACGAAAAAAGATATGGAAATATATATATATAGTTTAACTAGATAAGATTGTAAGAAAATGCTTAATTGCTATTAAAGATGACCCATGGATGTGGTACAAAAGGATGTGACATATAAATATGTCAAATATCAGAACATTATCAAAAAAGGATCTCATAAATGCTCTACTCAAGATGAAGTTTGACAAAAATCAGATATGTAAGGTTTGTTAAATATCAAAATAAACCAAAGTGTCTTTCCATCCTATGAATAAGGTGTCCACATCTAGACCTCTAGAATTATTACACATGGATCTCTTTGGACCATTATATATTATTAGCCTTGGAGGAAAGATATGTGTATGTCATCATAGATGACTACTCTAGGTTCACATAGGTAATTCTATTTGCTAGTGGAAATGAAACATTTTTAATTTTCTCTAATTTTTCAAAGCTTGTTCAAAATAAGAAGAAAACATCAATTATATCCATTCGTAGTGATCAGGGTGGTGAGTTCAAAAACAGAAAATTTGTTGATTATTGTAAAGAAAAAGGAATTCACCATAGCTTTTCATCCCCTAGAAACTCTTAACAAATGAAGTTGTGGATACAAACAATAGGAAAATTTAGGAAATGATAAGGATCATATTGAATTAAAGTAAATTGTCTAAAATTTTTGGAAAGAAGCAATAAGCACATTTTGTCATGTGCTAAATAGGGTTACCATTAGGGCAATTCTAAAGCAAAACCCATATAAGCTTTGAAAAGAAACAAAACCCAACATCTCTTATTTCCACTCTTTCAGTTGCTCATTCTATATGCTAAATAATGGGAAAGCTAACCTTGGAAAGTTTGATCCAAAAAGTGATGAAGATATCTTTCTTAGTTACTCTTCAAATAGTCAAGCATTTAGAGTTTTCATTAAGAGAACATAGACGGTAGAAAAGTTTGTGCATGTTAAATTTGATGAAACAAATTTAACCCCGAGAAAGGAGAGTGTTAGTGATATAGATAAAGCTATGAAAAAGTTAAGATTAAAAAATCAAAGGGAACAAGACACCACAAAACACGAAGGCATGCATGAGTCTGACAGTGAGGAGGAGGTAAGTGGAGATAATGTTCCATATCAACCTCCTGCTGATTTGAGATTTATTAGTGCCCATCTTAGAAATCAAGTCATAGGTGATGTCTATGATGGTGTTAAAATAAGAAGATCCATGTAGAATGTCTTTGCTCACTATGCATTTATCTATAAAATAAAGCCCTCTCTCATTGATCGAGCTCTAACTAATGAAAATTGGATCATTGCAAAGCAAGAACTAAACTAGTGTGAAAGGAACAATGTGTGGAAATTAGTTCCAAAACCAGAGAATGTTGATATAATTAGAACTAAATGGGTATTCGAAAATAAATGAGATGAAAGTGGACTTGTTATAAAAAATAAAGCAAGGCTAGTTGCTAAGAGGTATTCCCAAGAGGAAGGAATTGATTTTGAAGAATCATATGCCCTCGTAGTAAGATTAGAAGCCATTAGAATGTGAATTGTTTTTGTATCCTACAAAGACTTTAGATTATTTTAGATGGATGTAAAGAGCATTCCTAAATGGATATTTAAGTGGGAAAGTCTATCTGAAACAACCTCTAGGGTTCAAAATAGATGATTAGCCTAATCACATATATAAACTCAACAAAGCATTGTATGGATTAAGGCAAGCTCCATTATCTTGGTATAAAAGGTTGAGTAAATTCTTAAATGATCTTCAATTCAAAAGAGGAAAGGTTGATACTACATTCATCAAGAATGATGGCATGGATATCTTGATAGTTTAGATTTATGTAGATAATATCATATTTAGTGCTACTAATCAGAATCTTTGTCAAGACTTGTTAAAGATAATGTAGGCTAAATTCAAGATGAGTATGATGGGCGAGTTTAACTACAACCATGGATTACAAATCAAGAAAAAAGACAATGGAAATTACATTTTCCAATCAAAATATACTAGAGAAATGTTGAAGAAGTTCAAAATGGAAGAAGTAAAAGCAGTGAGCACTCCAATGGGCACATCAATAAGGCTGGATAAGGACAAAAAGGATAAACTTATAAATTAAAACTGTATTGCAGTATGATTGATCTCTTCTTTATCTTATTTCATCTAGACCCAAAATTCTATTAAGCATATGCTTATGTGTTAGATTTTAGTATAGTCCTAGGGAATTTCATCTTACTATAGTTAAAAGAATTTTTAAGTACTTGGTTGATACCCCAAGTCTTGGACTTTGTTATCCCAAAGGAACTGGTTTTGAATTGGTTGGATACTCAAATGCTGACTTTAGAGGCTATAAAGTTATTAGAAGAAGGACTAGTGGAACTCGTCAATTTCTAGAAAATATCATAGTCTCATGGATTTTTTAGGAAACAAACTAGTGTTGCCCTTTCTACTGCAAAAGCTGAGTATGTCGCAGCAGGAAGTTGTTATGCATAACTGTTTTGGATGAAACAACAACTTTTAGATTATGGTTTGAAATATAGATACATACCTATTAAATGTGATAGTACCAGTGCCATATGCTTAATAAAGAACCCAGTTTTACACTCTCAAACTAAGCATATAGAGATTAAGCACCATTTTATTAGAGATCATGTAGAAAAACATAATATATGTTTAGAATATGTGCCTACAAATACTCAACTTGCAAATATTTTCACTAAACCACTGCCATTAGAAACTTTTTGCAATATTAGAAGAGAATTAGGCATAACTAGTGTGAATAAATAAGCTTAAAATCAGGTGCTTAAACTTTTGTGAATGAAATATTTTGATCTATTTTGATTTGTATAAAGCTATACTTCAAATACCTAAAGTTTGGCTTTGTCCCAAACAAGTAATTTGTCTGATGTTTGATAGATTTTCTAATTCAGACAAATATTTTATCTGAATTTACTAACCTTGCCTATTGTCCGAAACCTTCATACAATATACATTGTCCAAAAACCCGTTCTTGAGGGTGTGCCTCGTTTTCTTGCTGAAATCAAATTATAGTTGTTAAAAGTCACATCATCCTCAATTTTTAGCAAATCTTCATTCACTCCTTCTTGTAAAATCATATCAACTGCCTAGTTTTACTCCCACGTCTAATCTATATTAACCCACCTGTACATCTCCTATGCTGCACTTGTAATGGAGATGAAACCATCTAGCAAAGAGGATTTAGGAAGGAAGAAGTATGAGTAGTGAAGTTAAAGAAACAAAGGCTGACCCCTCACATTCTTCTACTATTCTGGTGGGATAATGATGCTTCTGATTGTGGAATTTCATCTTCAATTTATCCAATAAGAAGTATGTCTCTTCAAAATTTGACTTTGTTAAAATTGATCTTCATCTTCATCTTAGCTAGATACCCTTGAACCCAACTTTACCATCTTCTAGGGCACTTGAATAGAATGGGGAAGGAAAGAACAAATATTTTACATCTATCTCCAACTCCTCATCTTCTCATCCACCCTTCAAAACTTAGGTTTCTCACACTTGAAGAAACTTCCCAATATTTTGGACACACATCCTCCCCTTTGCATGATGAATCCTAATCCCTCTTCATCTCTCCAAACTTAAAATGTTTGTTTCTAGTCCAATCTGCTTTATAACTCTATCTGTATTGATAAGCAATGACATGAAATGCTTGTTTTTGTGCACTTTGTCTATCTTTTCTATTATGTTTAATTCTTTCTTGGCTAATTTTCATGTGGAACAACATATTTCATTTTTATTATGATAAAAGGGGAGAGAATCTAATGTAAAATTACATCAAGAGACAAAATTCATAATTTGCAATATGATCATGATAAATCTCAAGAAGAAAGCAAAATATGAAAGTTGCTTGCAAAATGATATATTGCATGATCATAAATAAGTTATGGGGAGAAAAACAACAACTTTGTTAAACACTTAATGGTATGATCAATCATTCAGGGAGAAATTATTCATTTAATGAGATAATTTTTAATCAAGTTTTGTCATCATCAAAGAGGGGGAGATCCTTAGTGTGAATGCATAATTTTGATGACAAACAAAACTTCATTAAGTTAAGCACTAATTGTTGGGTCTAGTAGAATGGCATACCCAAGAGAGGAGGGATGAATTGGGTTTATGAAAATTTTTTGCTCAACACCTGTTAGATTAATTTCCCTCTTTTTGTGTGTGTTGTAGAATATGGAATAAGTAATAAAACAGTAAGATGCAAGAAAGGTGAAACAATCATAAATATCACAAACTCAAACAACACAATTTTTTATAGTGGTTCAAGCGGCCTCCCTACTCTACTCTTCCAAAAGCACACTCTCCTTGTGTCTTGGGTTCCATTATATCACATATAATGGAATATAGTCTGGTTTTCTGAAGCTCGCCAAAAATTCACTATTTTTGAAGATTATCAGCAAACTTGATAGTTTTCTAGAGCTCACCACCAATTCACATAATGTGTTTCCCGAGCTCACCATAAACTCACCGGTTTCAAAGATCATTAGCAAACTTGGTAGTTTTCTTAAGCTCACCACCAATTCATATAATATGGTTTTCTCGAGTTAACTACGAACTCACTAGTTTAAAAGATCACCAGTAAACTTGATGGTTTTCTAAAGCTCACTACCAACTCTATGATTTTTAAGTGAACCAAACAACTTACACTCTTTTACAAAGTGTTTCATTTAAGCCCTAGGAAAGTCATGATCTTGTAACACCTTCTTGTAATGTACAAGATCTTCCCGTATTGCAAAGAGAATGGCCTTTAAGCACTTGAAAGTTGAAGCTCTTGAATGGATATTTTAAGGTTTATGTTCTTAGCCATGGGAGGAAGGATTTGTAAAATATTTGGACTCTTTTAAGAATGTTCCTTACCACACCCTTTTAATCAACCAACTCATGTTCTTAAAAAGCTCTTCAAAATCTTCTCCGTTGGAGAAGGATAGGTGAATAACATTAAATGCAAAAGACCATTTGAAGTTTTCTCCCATTGAGATCCGTTATCTTCTAATTATTTGTTGGAAAGTCTGCAACCTTATTCTTAACAGAGAGAAAGAATCAACTATTGTGAAAATGTTCTTCTTACAATTTAATTTGTCACAAATGGAAACCTTGCAGCACCATTTATTGCTAGAAATGGTGATTGATCGATTCTGCTCATCGAAAGTGCCAGCACAGATGTCATTTTGATGCTTCGGATTAATTACTAGTCACATATCAATTCGTATTGAATAGGACATGACTTGCATTTGCCCAGAATTAGTCTTAGATGATTTCTCTCTTTGGTTTATGCTTGTTGAACAAAGTTTCTTCTCTTTGGCATTTGTCCAAAGTTAACATCAGACAACTTTTTGAATCGTTACTTTATCTTGAGTTAGTTTCAGACAAACTTTGTTTATTTTTCTTGATTGGACAAAGATTCATCTTTCTACTTTGTCCGAAGCTCGTCTTCTTCTTCTGCATTTGTCCAAGGCTTCTGCCTTAGGTTTTCAGATGAAGTTCCTCTTCATTTTGTTTTGTCCATGGACATATATACTTGTCCAAGGCATCTGCTTTGAGACAAAGTTCTTTCTCTTTCCTTGCATTTGTCTGAGCTTCTAGTGATTCGAATAAAGTTCATATTTACATTTCAGATTCTTTTAGTTGGACGAGTACTTCTCAATTTATGACAGCTAAGCAAGGCCTCCTTTACATTTGTTCGAGTTCCTAGCGATGTTGCTTTTTCTTCTTAGTCTTGGGTGAAATTTTACTTGGTCATTTTAGATATTCCAAGGTTATTTTTGTTTCTTGACCTTGGCTTTGTCTTTGAATTTATTTCTGCCTTTGCTTTGCATTTGTCCAAAGAAATCTTTCTCTGAATATTACAAACAAAGCGAGCTCCTTGTAACACATCTCAAAGCCATTGTTTTTCTTCATTCTTTTTTTTTTGAAATGTAGTAGATGGTTGAGACAGTTGATTATGGTTCTGCCATCAGAAATTTCTGCACTTGCTACATTGTTAGCTTGAGATATATCATTTTATCAGAATATATTTATCCTCATATAATTTTAAGCAATGATATCATAGATCTTCATTTAGGCACATAGAATGATATCTCAATAAGGCATTGTGCAAACATCACATTAAGAAGTGCCTATCAAGATTAAATTCATCATGAAAATGTGCTTGTGTAACTTAAATTTTCACAAGCTTGCATACATTTCAAGCATAGTTTTAAACAAACTTATATATATATATATGATGACTTCATTTAAAGCAATGTATGAATCATAAAATTTGATGTAAATAACTTGTATATGCTTGCATAAATGATGGTCATGCATTCATTTTAAGGATAATAGTTTGCAATTTAGATTAGCATGAATCCTAGGATTAACTTAGCTATTAAGAAATATTCTAATAACTTTCCTAGATAAGTTTTGTTATCATTAAAATCATACGTGAAAATCCTACAATCACCCCATTTTTTTATGAAGACAAAACTTAAAGACTTGTGATAGTTTAAGGAATACAAAAAGATCTACTTAGTGATCTCCCCCTGAATAGAATAGTTGAATTTTATAATCTTGTGAAATTCAATACTAAATCCCCTTTCTGTCTAATGTAAATCTCTCATTTTTCTTTCTCACAAGTCTCATAAGTCTCACATTCCCCCCTTCCCTCTTTGTCAGAATCAAAAAGGTTTAGTACATGATATATGTCATGTCCTATATTGCGAGGTTCGTCTCTCCCTTGTCTCATCGAATCTTACTTATTAGGTGCCAAATTTCCTCTTGTTGGGTTCCTAAAGAATGCACAACTATATGTTGGGTTCTATACAAAGTATAATCATGAGTATGATATAGGGTAAGTTTTTATCAATATAAAGAAAAAATTTATGTCATGGGTAACATTCAATCCTTAGATAATTGCAACCAAAGTTTTAAAATATGTAAATGTATTTCAAGTATAAATATATATATATATATATATTATTTCAAGGTTGCATCATAATTCTTATTTAGAACATTTCATATTATTTCAAAATAATTTCATTCACGAAAGTTCATCAAATTTTTCCAGGAGTGAGAACATCACAATTTTAATTACATAAGATAACAAATACATATCATTTTAGTCATTCAATAATTATGATATGACAATGCATGATTCTAGTAATTTAGTCTTTGTTAAAAATGTATGAGCATATGTTTTTGTCTCTTGTAGATATGTCTACTGATACTAGCACATAACTCTTCTCCCCCAAAATTATTCCCCTTTGTTAGGTGTGGTTTCTTAATGTACTTTCATTGATTTCGCATGTTGCTGATGTATCCCTCTTGTTGTCATAACCAAGATAGATAGTTAAGACATTTAAATGAGAGAATTATTATATCTCTTGGGAAAGGGTGTAGATTTTTTGTATTCCCTACCATATCTATTGAGGATTAGAATGACATTTCAATGAATATAGGATGGGCATGAGTGACAGGAAGTAGTCATGGTGTCATCAAGTTCTCCTTCTAAGAAGATTCAAGTTGATGAAGATGATGAGAGTTCCAGTCCATTTGAATGAATTCATTTCTTAAATGAAGAGATAACGCAACTGAAGGAGGAATTATATTATACTAGAGGGAAAAATCATAAGTATGATCATCTTCTAACCAAACGTCGCATTGCTTACATGGAGGTTATGGATCGTATCAAGGCTTTGGAGGTAGAGTTGGCTGAGGCTCATCGGTAAATAGAAGAGCTTTAAGTTGTTGTAGATGCTCTAACTAAATAATTTGTTTGCTTTTTATTTGTTAAAATGATAGTTTTTCATTGGGATCTTTAACAATCTGTATAAGCATATTATGTGTATGGATTTTCTTTACTTAATTTAATATTCTATTTTGCTCCTTCTATTTTTCTTTCCTCTCATTTTCTTTGATTGGTTCATTTTATAGTGGCTAAGAAAGGTGAGGAAAATAACATATGAAGTTCATGCAGGTGATTTTAGATTCATCAGGGAAATAAACTCTATCGTGTTGTAAATAAACTTCGTTGTGTTGTATGTTTTTGTAGAAAACACCCCTATATTATATAGGAAATATTCAAACATTATATGTTTGCTATTTAAGGTTTTGTAATCATACAATTATCTATTAGGTGTTTATCATTATAGATGAATATAGATTCAATCACGGATACATTTGTGATTTTAAAATTTAAGGGTATTTTGTACAAGGTAATTTCAAACAATGTTTCTAGTTTGATAACAAGGGTGTAGTTGAATAATATTCAAACATGGATAGTTTTTCATCAAAATTAGTTACGTATTCTAGCTTATTGATCATACTACAACATTCTATTAGGACAACATTCTATTAGGAGATTCTTCTAGACCTATGAAGAAGGATATCTAGATTCATGAACATTTCTTCTTTCAATTATGTTAGTTTCTCTACTAATTCTTTCAATTCCCTTGATTGAAGATGATTTATCCTTATATGAAAAATGGTGTTTAAGATTTTCCATTTCCACTCTTTCTTTTATTTTCTCCTCTTCACTTTCACTTTCTTGTATTCTTTTTATCCTTTGTGCCCAGTCACTCTCAATTCATGGAAATGTTCAAATATTTGGTCAGTTGCACAACATTTGATACAATATGATTATATATACATACTTTTTTCCCTAAGTATTCTTTAGCTTAATTGATGGCAGGTTTATGGTTGAGCCCCTTAACCAGTTCTCCTAAAATCTTGAGCTAATCAAAGATGTCTTTCTATTTCTCTTTCATAAACTCATAGCTCTGTTGTTTCTTATTGAAAGCTGAGGACCAATTTTGTGTGTATATGGTTGCATAGAACTTCAGGTGGTTTCTCTTTTAGTGATAGATTTCATTAATGATAATTTTAAATTTTTTATTCCTTTAATACTTCTTTTATTTCAATCATGTAACAATACAATCAAGTCAATTTTTAAGTACAAGATTTTAAACCAATCATAAAAGTAGCATATTCAACAGATTATGCAAGTTATCATGCTATATGTCAGAACTTTAGGTGGTTTCTCTTTTAGTGATAGATTTCATTAATGATAGTTTTAATTTTTTTTAGTCCTTTAATACTTCTTTTATTTCAATCATGTAACAATACAATCAAGTCAATTTTAAGTATTAACATTTTAAACCAATCATAAAAGTAGCATATTCAACAGATTATGCAAGTAATCATGCTATATGTCATTTTTAATGCATCATAATTATTATGAAGTTAATCTTTAAGTTTTTCAAGTTTTTATTTACATTTTTTCATATTTTTAAGTTTCTTACTCTAGATTCATTTATATTCTATTTTAAATTATGTACAACTTACCTAGAAAGAGGCAATTACTTTGTACAATTTGTTACTATTTTATCTTTCTATAAGCAAGGAGCTTGCAACATGATAGTGTTTAATACAACAAGTAAAGAAGACTTGCTTGGTTTGTAAGAGTTGGTTGGTGCGCTCGAAAAACCTACATGTAGTTTTGATTAGTGTGTTGATCCAATGTTAGTGGAACCTAAGCGCTGTAAGAAAGATTGACTCAAAGATGTGGAGTAGGAATCCTAGTTGGGCCGAACCACTATAAAAACATTTATTCAAGTATGCTATGTGAATCTCTTTGTCTCACCATTACTTTTAAGTTGACCAAATTTTTCTAGAAGCTCAATTCACCCTATTAGGCCCTGACCTGTTATGATACGCGGGGTGTATCACAAAGTTGGAATCCTAAAGGTATGGGGAAAATAAATGATATTTGCAAGTATATAAAATGAAATGTAGTGGAAACACAAGCACAAATAGTAACAAAACCACAAGGAATTATAGTAGTTCAGGCCCTCTTGGCACCTACTCTACTCTCCAAGGTTTTCCCAACCTTGAGTTCTGTTGGTCCCATGCTAGTGCTTAAGTATACAAAGTAAATGAAAGCTGGTTAAATGCACCAGGATATCAATCACAAAAAGAATTAAGAACACAAAACATATAGTGGTTCGACACTCCCTATCTACTCCACTCTCCATGTCAAAATCCCAAACTTAGGTTCCACTAGTTAACTTAATCCCAAAGTTACGAGTGGTATAATTTCTTTGTCATCTAGATTTATACTTCGAGGTGGCTAAATAATTGAATCATTTATACACAGTTTAATTATTCAATCTATCTCTTAGTTTACAACCCAAACTAAGGTACAATCAATTCAATGAAGGCAACAATAAGATGAAGCTTACGACCTGTTTGACACTTAGGTGATTTTCACACTTCAGTGTGCTTCATAGTCTTTAAACTAATTCCATTCAATTAAATAGGAGTCATTGGTTGATTAATTCAATTTTATCTTATTTCATTCATTATGTTTATTATAATCATTTGATTTATTAAATTATTTGATCACCAATTCTATGAATTAAACTAATGGTTTGAGAACATGGTTATGGTACACAACTTATGTTAAACCATGTACGAGCTCTCTTGAATGAATAAACAGATAATTATAATACACACCTGATACTAAACCATGTACGATCTCTTGAATGAATGGATAGATGGTTATGGTATAAACCCTATGCTAAACCAATCTATTTGGTTCATTAATGTTCTTCTGATCTTAATGGGTTTCCACCTCAATTATGCTACACACCATAGGCAATTGAAAGGGTGAAAATACTTGATTTAAACCCACATACCTAACTATAATAATCATATATTTGATAAAACAAACCCAAGATAATAAATTGACACCAATATCCTAACAACATAGGATATCATCGAATGGTAAAATCGGATTCCTAGACTCTTGCAACCTAAGAATCTCTTTTACATTACTCACTGTCATTGTTTCTGTTATCTTTCTTCACCTTATACTTTGATTTACTTAGCTTTACTTTATCTTATTAATTTAGAATAGGTTTTATTTTAGTAACTAGATTTAATTAAATTAGTTTAGATAATTCTCTATGGGATCGACCATTGTGCTTGCACGCTATACTGCTGCAAATTCATGCACTTGCGAGGAAGTATAATTTGAAACATCACTATCCTCTAAAGTTTTAGAACATAAGTTTCTTCTACATTTATATTATTTTCTTCCTCTAAAAGTTAATATGTGATCTAGGTACATTGTTTATTTGACTTTTATATCTTGTATGAATCCAAGACAGCTTATCCTAGTGTGTTTACTTGATTTTATTATTTTAGCTCTACAACACTTGGAAAATAACTATTAGTACCTAGTTTTCTCACTGATGTGTTTGTTCATTATCAAACTTAACTAATACATCACATTTATCATCAAAATCATGCTAAGTAAGGGGTTAAACTCAACATTGCATATTTTACAGCCTTATGTCTATATAAGTATCGTCATATGTATAAATTGTTAAAAGCCTTAAATGGACCATGACAAGTTCCTAAAGCTTAGTGTGAAAGGCTTCATACTTTTATGAGTAGCCAAAGTGTTTAAAAAAACAAGGTAAAATAATATTCTATTCCATCAAGAGTAAAGGTAGAAATTTAATTCCAACATAAATTTATATCAATATAATAATGATGAGTATTTGCAAGAAATTTTTAAGTGAATGTAGGGAAAGCTTGATATGAGCATAAAGGAAGAGCTTGAGTAAGAAATTATTATTTTCTCATAACACAATTCAAGCCAAGGAAAGGAAGAGACTTCACAAGACACACACACACTTGGAAAAATGCTAAAAATTTTGAAAGATCAAAATTGGCATCACCAACAATGAGCAAAATTGCAAGGATTGGAAAAGGGGTGACTAAGGAGCTAAGCTTATGGCATAGAGAAAATATATATTGCATAGCTAAATATTCTTGTTATTTGAAATCTTAATGCATCAATACATCTAACACATTAAGAGTAGATATTGCATATGAACCATGAAAAGTACATGACATGAATGCTCAACTTGCAAATATTTTCATAAACTCATTATTACTTAATAATTTTATGCAATTAGAAGAAATTGAAAATGACATACACAAACACATAGGGTAGTACATTTTCAAAGCTCAAACGATTTGTGTTTGTGATGATATATTTGAAAAATTATGAAAATTTGAATGATGTGCAAAATTGTTTGAATCTTTGATAGATTGGTTGAAATTGAGGACAATGATTGGATAGGAAATGTATTGAAATTGTGAGGGATAATATAGAATTATAGAAAGATAGAAAATTTGGAAAACTTATAGGATGGGAGTTGCCTAGACCCTAGGCACCCACAGTCCCAGGAACTTGCACTCAAGGCACTGGAAGTTTCGAATAGGGCAAAACCCATGTACCATTTCTTCTTCCCATTTCACCTTTCCCTTATTACCAACCACCTGTGGTCCTAGATTCTCCAAAGCCTACACTTTCTTGAGATTTAAGCTTCCCTATTCACTTCCCCATACTTTATTTATGATAGCTTCCAAAGTTGCCATCTCTAAGATACAAAGAGGAGTGAAAAGGCCAAGAACTAGAGGAAGAGCATCCACCTTATAAGCCATCATGTCTAGAGCTTCCTCCAGATCTTGAAGTGTTCTCTTTACAAGTGGTTCTCAAGGTAACTCCACTCATACTTCATCTCGCCATGAGATTGATAGAGAAGAAGAAGAGGTCAATATGAGTAGATGGGGAGAAGGTGCAAAAATGTTTAATCATAGAACTTCGTCAAAAGAAGTAGATGGGAAGAAAGTAACCAAGGTAAAGTTTGATCCACAAGATTTGTCAGCATAATACTTTGGTGGGGAGGATTAGAAGTTTATATTTTTACACCTCAATGCTTGGTAGGCTGGTGCATGTGCAAAAGTAGATAGATATGGCCTTTCTTGGTCATTGTAATTTGGATATACATGCAATGATCAAACTACCAAGGGTGGAATGAACTAATGGAGTATGATGCACCTATTTATAAAGAGCTTGTACTCATTTTTTATTTCAACTAGAGACCACAGGACTATGCATCCATGGTGAAGGGAGTGGAATTGAAATTTGGCACACATACAGCTTCTCAAGCATAACATCTTGGGGAAATACTTAGTCCCCTATGATATATATGAGGATAGTTTGGAAAATAAAAAGATCTTTAATAAATTATCCATAGATACTGTTTATACCAATGCTCATAGATATATCAAGACAAAGGACCTCACCATTGAGCTTAGGATGTTAAGTAAAGTGATGGAAGAAATGATAGTGCCTAAACTAGGTAGGACAAAGCAAGTCACCACATATGAGGCTAGAATCCTATAGAAGATCTAAACATATAAGAGAGATAGCCTTCCAAAGGTTTTATTTTATCATTTAGCTACATGTCCCAAAGCAAAGATCATGTTAAGCCTTATAGTGTGTAGATGACTAAGATTTTTTAGCAATTCCATGTGCCAATACTTGGAGAGGTATGCCCACATATTTAACCCTAAAGATATATTGGGTTAGAGAGACCTTACTCAAAGGGATGTAAGTCAAAAGGAAAGAATACTTGGCAAAATAGATAACCAAACAAGTGGTTGAGACGGAAGAAGAGGAAGGGACAAAAGATGAAAAGGAAGAAGCGGAGAGAGCACCCTCCTAGGGGGAGGAAGAGATAGAAAGAAGAAAGGAAAGAGCAAAACAAGGGGGACAAGCTGCTGAGCAAGACTCATCTTCCCATACTCACATGCCTACTCCTAGACTCTCTTCAGCATTTGCAAAGTTATCATTAGAAGGAACTAAGAGAGGAAGTACATGAACTTAGGAAAGCATAGGAATCCCACATGTATAGGATGGACTTGCATCTATCACATTTTTGGGATCGCTTACACTACCTCACCCACAACTTCACATCATTCTAATCCTACCCTTGCTATGGATCCACTTCTTCCCACAGATCCACCTTCTACTTCCACTCTTGACCCTATATTTACTTTTGCTAAGCTCATCACTTCTTAGGCTACCACTTAGGGGCAGTCTACAACTCATACTGATCCCATAGCTCCTTATGTTCCTAGTGATATACATGCCACTGCTCCAACCCCTAATGTTTGACAAAAGGGGGAGAACAATTAAGTTTTTCTCATTCTTCTATTTTTATTTTGAGAGGAGCATTGATACATATTTTTGATGTGTATTTTGAAAACCTGATTTGATATAATTAATGATTCTATTGGATATTTTGATACATTTCTAGTTTGACATAGATTTGGATCTGGAATGATACAAGTTAATCATCTTATGAAACCTTATACTTGCTGATAAGAGTGTGATATTGATGTAATGGGATTGATTGGATATAAGATATGAAAACTTATTTGATGCTTATTATTCGGTTTGAAATGTCCAAATTGATAATTGATTGCTTTAGAAAAAATTAAGATGAGTTAAAAATAAATTGGTAAATGTCATGTGCTGTGAGTTGATATTCAGACATTCGCCTAATTGTTTTGTAATAGGATCTCAATACCTACATGTCATAGTTGCATATGAGTTAATAATCAATCACTGTATGAATTGAATTAGCAAATATGATCTTGAAAAGTGAATGATTGAATGTATATGCTAAAGTGTTGATAATGCTTATTAAATGAATAATTTTCAAGATTAATTCATCTATTTTCAAGACTGTGATGTCTAAGAGAAAATGATTGAATGATGATTAATTGCATAAATATTGAAAATGTGTGAACAGTTGTAGAACATGTATAAAAATAATATCTTTTACGTGAAAAGAGTTTGCAAAATAAATGCACTTCATAGAAGATAATGTTTTAGAAAATTCATGCAAAAATGATAAAAGAAATTGAAAAAGGATGTGTTTTGTCAATCATCAAAAAGAGGAAATAGTGAATGCTCCAACTTGCTAAACACATGTGATAATACATATATTTTGATGATTAATAAAAATGTATTTGATATATATATATATACAAATATGAAAAATATCAAGGCTCATTTAAAAGATAAGTGCTAGAAAGTGAATGCAAGCCAAAGTTAAATAGCGTGGCTACCCTCACCTACCGCCTGCATTATAACAACTTACGCATACTACCTATGGTGGTCTCACAAGACATGAAGTCCTTGGACAACTAGAGCCATATGCAGATAGTGCTTGCAACTTTGAAGCTAAAGCCAAAGGCACCACCATCCTACCACTTGCAGCATGAAAGAAAACCACCTCACAAGCCCACGCCACTTGCAGATAGCACCTGGAGTGCCACCGATACTACAGTCGCCCGTGATATCACCTGTGAATGGATAGCAACATGGGTTCTTAAGAAAGCAAGGTGATGAGTGGATTTCATTCACTCATAAGATACGTTTTTATACTTAGATATTTGTTATTCTTATGCAATTGTGTTA
>JAYJMB010073902.1:0-14130 GCA_036873735.1 Pouteria campechiana | reverse complement strand
GTCCACCTGGTCTCGCCTACGTTCGCGTGTATCAGCAATCGATGAGGAGAACATCTTCCCAAATAAATGTCCACCATGGATGAGAAAACCGATCGATTACAAGGTGAATTGCATGTTTGCATGATAGTTCAGTCTGTTTTTGTCAGTCCGATGTGTGTTTCGCACGCTTAGCCTGCATAGACAGTGACGTTATTACGGAATTAGTCAGAAAACTAATGAAGATCGGTTGAGAAATGGATCTGATCTAAGCATGTACTCCTAGTCCTTGCGGTTGGGTGAGTTCCCTAACAACCCTTGGTAAAACATAAGGAGTCGAATTCGCTGCACTCGTCATGCTGTAGAAATTGGTCTCATTTCTAATTGCTTCGTGTTTTATGTGACCAGATTTTTTCTATTTCTTGGGTGGCCTATTCTCTCTAGGAGTTTTATTTACCATTCATTCATTGTAATTTCCTCCCCCCCACCCTCCACCGGACGGCCGGTCGATTGGTGTAGACTTTAGAGATACAGCTGGGAAACGTGGGCTTTAATCTGTGGTCAAAACAAAGACCCAAAAGGCACAAGCCAAGCACTAGGCTCTCTTCTATCCTACGAATTAAGAGGATGATAATCTCGTCAGGACCACATGATATGTCTCTTCCATTCAACCCTTAATGAATAAAATACCAACTCTATCTTAAGGTATAACAGTCGTCTCTCTTTATTTTTTTTCGCCAGTGAAGAAGTCAAAATGATATGGCCACCTCTACCTCGTACCTATTATTTTTTCTCCTCTTTTGTCTCTACTACCCTTTCTAGTAAAACGGTGAAAGCATTTCTTTCTTCCCCGAGAAGGAATTTGCTCTACTTAGCCGCCAAGGAAGACTACCAGGAATCAACTCAAAAGCGGCCAAGGAAGACTACCAAATATCAATTCAGAAGATTCTGAATCATTTTTAGAATATCTTAATGCCAGCCTAGCTATAGCTTCAAATTATTGTTGTTGTTGGTACAGCTTTTGCATGTGTCTTCTCTGTCTTTGTGGGTAGGATTCAAATCTTATTTTTGACTGCAGAACTTGCGTTCGGAGTGCAACTTGGATTAATCAGATTAAGGTGAACCCTAACTCTAACCTAATATCTAAAATCTCAACTTCAACCCTAATTTTAAAACTTCAATCCTAACGCAAATTTAGTAGGTCGAATTCAAGTTAAATTTGGGTTAATAAACAAATAAAAAAATAACTATTCATTTTCAATATTCAACAACATACATAAGAAATTAATCCATTACATACTTAAAATTTAAATATACAATATCAAACTAAAGTTTCAAATCCAAATAATATAATAAGTTTATCAAATAGCTAAATAAAATATAAGTTTAAATAACCTAGTTAGGTCCAAAGAGATTTTCAAAAAGGATATAAATATGAAAATAAAAGTAGGGAGATAAGATTTAGAAATAGGGATTATAGAAATAATATGAGATTAGTAGGTTATTTGTGCTTCACAAAAAAAATTAAAAAAAAGAAACAATGTAATATAAATTATAAAAAGTAAAAAATATATAATTTTAAATTTTATAATTAATAATATGCAATTTGCATGTGTTTTAGGTTGGGTTGTCATCAACCCAAACCTAACCTAAATTAGAATTTGAATTTGGGTTAACTTAAATTAAAATTCGGGTTCAGTTGGCATGAACTTAAACCCTTAAAATGTTGGGTTGAATTCGGGCTGGTTTGGGGTTAACTCAACACAAGTTGCACCCCTAAATTGCGTCAATAACCAGCATAGCCATTGGGAGGGGACCAAAAGGTCTTCCTCAGGGAGATGGAGTTCTGGAAGGATAAGGATAATCGACCGCAAGTTCATCCATTTCAATCGAATCGTGCTTAGAATAAGAAATGCGGAGCTGATGGAAGTTCACGCCCCCAATCTAGGGCTGTAGACATGTCAAATTCAGCATAGCATTAGCTTGTTTGAGATGAACTTGAGCATGCGTCTTCTCCTAGCTTGGATTTTGAGCTCCAATCCGCCAATCCAAGGTGGCTTTGGTTTGCTCCTCTCTAAAAAACAACTAATGGATGGTAAGGAAGATGTCTAATCCTGGTTTTTCATCCCCACGGACAGAAACCAAATGGAAATGGATTAGAAATGTACTGGTAAGTTTCCCATCAAAACTTACCTCACTGTAATTCAAGACGTAGGCTCGTAGCAGTTAGGCAATGGAAGGAAACACGGGTCGTTATTACTTTTTTTTTCTTCTTCTTTTTTAATTACATTCTGGACACTGTTCACTGCGGCCTCTCCTAATTTTTCTTCTCAGTTATTTTATTTTTTTAATCTTTATTATTTCTTCAATCAAAATAAAATAGTTTTCTTTTTTATTTCTAATTTTGCTAATAAAATGTTTGCATGTGCTTTTGTTGCATACAAATGATGGCCCAACACGCTACTTTATTCATGTTACTGCTCACATGTGGCCCGAAATTATTTGAGCCATGCACTTTTCTATTTATCTTAGACAATCATGATCCTTGATATATCGAATTTTGATGATACTTAAAACATGCTTGAATAGCTATTTTAACTTTTTGCATTTAAATTGTTTTAGAAAAATTACCACCTAATTATTTTAAATAAATTCAAAGCCTACATAATATAGACTTAGTATGCAATTAAATTTTATTTTTAAATTGTTAATTAAAAATTATATTTTATTTTTATAACATAATATTTAATTTAGATAGTAAGACTAGAAGATCAATGGTCTTAGTTAATATACAATGAGCCTATATGAGAACTATTTCAAATAATTTCAACTTCATAAATCTTCCATTCCGAATCTATTATTTAGAGGGTTATTTACAAAGATACTTATATTGTTTCAACAGAAAATACACTTTCGTTTTTTTTTTAAACAGCAAATAAATTCATATTATTTTATTAATATTCCAAACATACTCCAGCATTAAAATTTCGTTGCAACTCATTTTTTTTAAAAAATTAACTTTCCAAATTGCCCTTATCTTTTCTGTTCTTCTTCCCCACATCAAACCCTAGTTACATCCATAGCAGCAACACCACTATAGCAGACAGAGAAACACGATCATGCTTATCACCTGCCCAATTTGAGAGTAAATGAGAGATACCGTAGAACACCAACAACACGCCAAGGCGATATTCAGTAGCATTGCACTTAAGAGAAGCCATCATGAAGACAAAGGGAAGATAGGCGTAGCCACCTCCTTAGCAACAAGCATATGAGTTCTATTGAGTAATCTGTTGTGTATTTATGCTGAGTAAGAAAAGGGTCTGAAGCTGTGGCTAAAATATTTATACCCAAAAAATAATGAAGATTTCCAACTTCTCTAAGAGAGAATTGGCCAGAAAGAGCTTAAACAAACTTCTTCAAAAATGAAGAATCACTCCTCGTAAAAAGCCAGTCATCTATATATACAAGAAAATAAGCCATAACACCATCGCACGAGCAAATAAAGAGAGAGGAGTCGAATTTAGCTTGAGTGAAATCAAATGCAAAGACAAAGAAATTGAGAGCTTAATACCATGCCCAAGGTGCCTGTTTTAACCCATATATAGCCTTCCTAAGGCGACAAACATGAGCAGGAAGAGAATGATAAAACGAATTTGCATAGAAACCTCCTCAGTAAAAGTGCCATCCATGCAAGAAGGCATTATTCATATCTAATTGATGAAGAGGCCACGCATTTGCCAACGCAAGAATAAGTACCAGACCTATGGTAGTAGGCTGGACAACCGGATTGAATGTTTCATAAAAATCGATTCCTGGCCATTGATGAAAACCATTGGCTAAGAGGCAATCTTTATGATGAGCAATACTATCATCGAGATTGCTTTTAGTGCGGAACACCCAGTTGCAGCAAACAATATTAATCCTGGAGCGAGAAGAAACCAATTCCCATGTGCCATTGAGCAATTAAGCATTAAACTCATCAGGCATTGCAACATGCCATTGAGGGTCTTTAAGCGCTTGAGATACACACGCTGGTTCTAAAGGATGGAGGTGGAGGGTGCTTGGTTGTCGAATTGAGTTGCTTTAGCTTAAAAATATTACCTAGTGACCATCGGATGGTAGAGATGAAGAACGAGAATCAGGTAAAGAATCAACAGAACATGCTAAATTAAGTGAGGAGCTAGAATTAATAGGAGAAGGTGAGAGGGGAGATGACAGCGGTGAAGGCGACCTGGGAGATAATGATGGAGGCTCTAAAGGAGGATATGAAGCAAGGTAAAATAAGATGAGAGGGACCAAGAAACAAGACTTCAGAGGCAATAGCATTTTACCTTATCATTGTACGATTTTGTTTGGTTCGGATTTTCATCAATAGATTGCATGCAGACTATTTACCCGAATCCGTTGCAACTAAACGTTAGTAGCATAGCTCCTTCAACTTCAAAGATATTCTTGCTGGCTAGAGCAGACCGGTCGTTTTACCAGTGAGCTATAGACTACCTATTAAAACATCAGTAAGTGTTCCCAAGAGCATTCGTTGTCCATTGACCTTAGCGAAGGCCTGGAAGAATGCTAGACTAGGTCACAAGAATGTGTCACTCTTTTATGTGCCTAGCGAGGCAGAAGATTAAAGAAACGCATGTCAGTTGGGCTGATTGGGTTGGGAACAAATATAAGAACTTCAATCTTGCACAAAATTGTCTCTGCCACAGCAAAAAACTTCATGATTAATCTGCACTTCAGGGTGTTAAAAAGTATAAGCCCTCTAGAAAAACAGCAATGACTCGAATATAATGGGACCCAACTAGTAGAATGCAATAATATATGAGTCAAAGACAGGATCTGGATGCTTCACACATGCCCCGAAACTAGCAATGTTCTATGCAGCAGTTGTCTTCCTTGGAGCTGCTTGGGTCCCTGGAAGAGGAGGAAAAATTTTAACTCTTAACGCTACTGGACTGCAAAGCCTGAATAGAAAAGCAAGTGAAACAAAAAGAAAAAAATTCAATATTTGAACACAAATGGAAGAAGAACCATTACCTTCTCTGAAGTTGCTCTTGAACCTTCGAGGCAAGTGACGTAAATACCTCATCCTTCCTGTTCCAGTTGTCTTCCTCCTAATGGCCTTCACGCTCCAGTTATCTGTTCAATGACATCAATCAGTAAAACATAATACTTTCAAATGCAATAAAAAATATATAAGATAAAGTTGCTAATTGTGATGAAAACCAAGAAATCAGTCATTTATTGACCTTATGCCACTTTTGAGACAAATTTTCAGCTTGCATTCTTCTTGTGCTTGGTAGTTGTTGCATCTTGTCGGATACAGAGTGGCAGTTGGTTGAACAAAATATTCACGCATCACTAGTGCACAGCTCGGCATTGCCCTAGAAGTTCGTTTTCATGATTACAACACTTTTGAGTTCTATATTTGGACAGACCAGTGTTTGAGATAGAATATCTCCATTCGGGGATATATCACTATGCTCAGTTAGGGATAGAATATCTCTATTGCTGATATTATGGATTTTATCACCTAAAATTATCCCTAAAATTGAAATAAAATAAAAAATTGAGAAAATTGTTTAAATTTCTCAATTTAAATTAAGGATAAATCAAGACAAATCTGAGAATATATTTATAGCCAACAATGTATTTTAAACTAAAACTTCATAACCATAAAGTAGCATTTTACATGTACATAATTATTTCTAAAATCATTTTGTGTTAATATTTTGTTATTTATTAATTACAATATCAGTTAAAAAGATTAAAGCAGACTGAATTACATCTCAACAACACAATTGAAAAATCTGAAATTTCTAATTCCTCAAATACAACTTGTCAGGCTCAAGTTGAGCAATTTGCAGATATTTTTTAAGATGGGACTTATTCTTCTCATATTCAAAATCTGGCTAAATTTGTCAAAAAATGGTCATATTGATTGCATAAATCTGTTTCATTAGAAACTCATAATCTTCAATTTATACATGAAATTAAAAAAATTTCAGCCTAATCAAGTGATCTAGAGACTATCCTCAAATTCAATTTTCTGGTAAACTGACCAAGGAAATCTGTTATTTTGTGTAGATCCATATTATGAGGTACACATAATCTTTGTTCCAATTATGAATTCAGAGGAATTCGAGTCCAAAATAATAATTTGGGAAAAAATCCCTAAAACTGGACCTCCTGCTACCAAATGCAAGTTTGGGGTAAACTGATTAAACCAAAATAGTTTTTATGTCAATCCATATATCATTAAAGACTCTTCATTTCATAAATGAAATCAAAGAAATTTAGGCTAACAATTCGTGACAAATCTTCAAATTGGTAGTATGCTCCCTAATTTCTCAAATTAATTCAAAATCAGAAATTTTTTTATAAATGCTAATTTTTACAAAGAAACTAATTTCAATCCAAAGAGAGAAAGGGGGTGGTTGGGGGGGGGGAAGTGGTTGTAAAAGTGATAATTGACAATATTATTCATGTTAAATAGAAATAGAATGGTTATTGATGGTGACGATTATCAATAATATCACACAATGCCCATTTATATCCTGTTTACTTTGATATTTTATCCTCAAGTTTGCTGCTAATATCAATATGGAGAACACTAGGACAAACTCTGTTATGAACCAGGAAAAAAAACTTTGTTCAACCATGCATTAATTTACATGGCCATGGTTTGGTATTCCTCCATTCAAATATATGCAACGAAAAAGAAACAAACATAGTCTAAAAGCATATTCATGAAACAAACATAGTCTAAAAGCATATTCCTAAAACAAACATAGTCCGGCATTCCTCCATATTTTAGTTTTCATTTCCCACATCCCCACTTAACCCCATTCCCAACGGCATTTAGCACCTCCAACAAAAATAGTAACTACAAATGAATAACCCAACAATAAGCTTGGGTCTGATCATTCCGCTTCTTAAAGTTCTATCTACAGCCCACAAATCACAAGCACAAACTATTTTAGAGATTGTTCACAGAAACAACAATGCACCAACAATATGATTTCTGAATCACTGGCTAACATATTATTAAATGTATATAAGTTTCAAACCCGAGAGTTGTTCGATGCTTACACTCATAAAGGCTTGATGTGTCAACACAACCAATCATGAACCATGAGGTGAAATTTCATAGCTGTATATGCAATTCATGATTTCATCCCATTCTGCTGATTGTGATCATATCCACTACATCCAACAGATGAAGTAAACATTTAATCGATGTTTGGGATTCACTGTGCAGGGCCCTATCTTGCACTTTTCTGTTGGATCCAGCCTACCCACCAGATGACATGGCATTTACATAAATTTGAAATACATACTACAGCCAGACACAACTTGAATTTCATTCACATGAATTTTGCATTAAATTTGTTGCAAATTCAAGAATCCAATCAAATTGAATCCGATCAAAAATCCTTTGAAAGCCAATTATCATCATACACTGTTTCCCATCTGGGATGCATGCTGTCAATTTTGGGCAATGTCCTTAGTATTGAGCAAGCCTTCCTCTTGCTCTCTTATGACCTCCCCCCTAGTGATGATGCTCTTGGATTTTGATATTGGATAATCTTCTTGATCCCTACTTTGATTTTGCTTTCTTCTGGCCAATCACCTTTGAATTTGATATTAGACAACACCACACAAGCCAGAGGAGAGAGATTATCCAGCAGAAACATTTACACTATAATTCTCTCAAAATAGTTACTGCAGGTGCCCTGGGTGCCTTAATGACATCCTGTCCAATGATCAATGCGCGATTTCAGTTCCATCCAACACCACACACCCAACAACCAATTGAATCATGACAGTGAAAATGGGAATCAAATCCAATTTCCATCAAACATCAACTACATACAGATGTAGGCAACCAATCCGAGAAGACAACCGAACTACGATCTCAGCCTATTTATAAATCGTGTAACATCAAATGAAAAGCCTAACGATAGCGGTGGCATGGATTGCTTACACTTGCGGATGCGGCTAGAAGGGTAGCCACAAGAGGCGCACCTGCTCTTCTGAAGGTGAAAACTGCGACGCCCGCACCTCACGCAGAGGGTGTGGCTTTTGTTCCTCCTCTTCCCAAAACTTCCCGTTCCTTTTCCCTGCAAAAATCAAATGGAATTTTACATATAATTTTTTCTTTAAAAAAAAAACAGAAATAGATGGAAACACGAGTACCATTTAGAAGCTTTGAGGAGATGTGTTCTTCTCGGTCGCCCCTTGGGAGTGGAACAGAAGAACAGTCGCAGCCCCTCTCTGACCCACGTCCTGGAATGCTCTCGCATTCTACTCGTTTTATATGGACCGAGGTTGGCCGGGCCGGGCAATACTAGGCTGGGCTGCAGGCATCGGGCCTCTTAACAGGCTACCTGAGGAACCCAACCCCTTTTGACATGGTTAATGGTTATGGCAGGACTTCGGGCTGGGCTATCGGGTTGAACCCAGCCCGGTCTATTTTCCTGTTGGAGGTATCCTATCCCGATCAACACGATTTCAGGGGATTTGAGTCTTCCTCCCATCGCCGACGACGCGTTTCCGACTTTGAAGAGTCTTTTGATCAGGGAAAACTCCATTTCCTTATCGTTGCATTTATGTTTGCGATCTGTAAAATTGATTTCCCTAATCAAACCGTCACCCTCCGCTGAAATCGACCGAATACTCGCCCCTGAAATTGATTTCCCGCAGCCGCAGCCACCTGATCATTTCTTCATCAGCTCCTGTTCGCCACACCAAGCCGCAGCTAACTGGCCATTCCTTAGTTCCGGTCAGCCATGCCAACTCCCTAACAACCCTTTGTTTCTTTTCTTTTTGGATTCGTTTTGCAGGTTTTTTAACTCCTTTAGCCTTGTCAGCTGCATTTGTATGATTAGTTGTTGCTAGGTCTTTGACCTTTGAACAGGCATGGTTCTTGGATCTCGTAGAGTAATTCGTAGACTTTCTTCTAGAGATATTATATACTGTAGCTGAAACGGTGTAGTGTATGTGGAGGTTGGGTTTTCACCGGATTCTGAGCCTTTTAATGTCAAATTTATTAGCAACTTAAACTTATTGTCAACCTTAGAAGTGTTTTACATTAAAAGGTTCGGTTACTACAATCTCTAATTTTCAAATTCCACCTCAATTCCCATTGTGTAACAAACGGCATTTAGAAGCTTATACTAATCCATTTGTGTTAATTATGCTACTGCTTAATGTATAGTAACTAAAACACTTCAGCTTTTACGAAATATTTTATCGAAATTGTCTTTAGAGTGCTCTTTTAAACCCACACTGTGGCACAGATGTTCAAGTGGTACTTAATCTAACTGGTGATTCAACCTTTGATGTGAGTCATAGAAGCTGTGACATCAATACATAACATCTTTATTTAAAATTAATTTAATGTAAAAATTCTTAATAGCTTAAATGAATTGTCAACCCAAATTTTAGAAATGTGGTTAGGGTTAGGGTTGAAATTTTAGAAATAGGGTTATGGTTGGAATTGATTCCAACCCAACCTAACCTGATCTTGGTTGCACCCTTACATAAGAAAGGCCCTGCCCTTGCAATTCCAGCAGAAATAGAAGGAAAGAGGTGATTTTTCACCACCATTGCCTTGAATTTCTGAATTTTAAAAAGATCTATGATTCTTAAATCACAAGAAACCTTTATTTTCACAAATGATCCAACCCATTAAGCGGTTAATAACTTAATATCAGCTAAAGAAAGGGAAAGAAGAGATAAAGCACTGTGCTATTATTGTGATGAGAAGCTTGATCTCGGACATTTTTATCAATCTCGAAAATTATTCTTTACTAATGCAATAGGGCAAGTAAAGATAACGTGAAGACAACCTTGAAGACAGAAATGACCAGTCAACCTTGAAGACAAGGTTGTTTTCAAGAGACACACAGCCCTAACTTATATGCAATTTCCCTGTGTTTACTTAATCCTTGTTTTATTACAATTTACATAATTCCTGTAGCTCTGTAAAAACATTTAGGTGCCATTTGGCAAAGCACAGTAAAATAAGAATTACTTGAGAATTATTCTCCTTTTGAGCCTAATTCCTACAAAGTGATTAATTAGAGGACCAATCCCCATGAAGTGATCAAAATTTTCCCTTTTGATAAAGCAGATCCTTGCCAATATAAAAGTATTACAAATTATGTTTTATCAAATGTTGTTTGTCCAAAAACATAGCATATATCATCTACAAATATCTAAGTTACACTTTTGCCCCTAAAATATAAACTCTAGTCATTGTATTATTAGCTCGATGGTTGAAAATCATGGTATTCAGCATCTAGGGTGGACCTACAAATCAACCTGAGCTGTGGGGTTCAACATACAAAACTTAAAGTTCAAGTTTTAATATGTGAAAGCGTGAAAATTGGGGTCCTATTTGCTAATACTCTTTTGTATTTTTCTTTTCTTTTCTTTTTTTAATTTAGTTTGTGGCTATATTGTGACTCATCTATATCACTTTTTTTTTTTCTTTCTTTCTTGTTTCAGGAATCATGGAAATTCCCCTGCCAATGGACAAGCTAACTTTCAGACCCATGAATGAAGTTAACTTTTTCTCCAGTTCTCTAACCAAGTCAGCCTAATCTACCACAATTGCTTCGCATTACCGTTTATAGAATTTGTTGTTATTATTTTTTTGACATAAAATTTTTCTTGCATCATTCTTGGTTTAGTGAGGGTAAGTTTGGATAGAGTGTAATAGGAAGGTGGTGTAATAGAAAGAGGGTGTAATAAAAATGTGTAGTGGGTGATAATATAAGCAAAATAAGCATTTTAATGTAAAAGTAATGAAAATTTATTGGAAATATAGGTAATAATAAGAAAAAGTTAGGGTTATTAAGGTTGTTAGAGGTAGTTGAAAGGTCACATCACCATGAAAAGGCATGTAAGAGGTGGCTATTATACCCCTTCCCATTACAAGCCCATGCTATTACAAGCCAAACAGACGCTTATCGAGCAACATAATTCACAATTGTTGATCTTTTTTCCTCACTTGCTATGTTCCCTGAAATCATGAGACAGTAACATCATCATGGATGTTTAATACAACACAAATGAGCCCTATCTCGTGATTCTTAGGAATTCCATTAGACTAAGAATTAGAAATTATCAAATGGATCAATGGTTCATTGAACTACTCTGTAAGTTCAAACTTTCTCTGCAACTATTCTGATGAAGTCGGCATGCCTAACAGTATTGCTTGCTTGGCTTTCTTCCTTTTCCATTATGTTCGGTTTTGCTGATGAGAAATGTGATATATGATGTCTGGCATTTCTTGGTATAATTTCCAAAAACATGAAACAGTACACGTGCAGATTTGATAAATCTGTTCAAAACCATTTACCAGAAGTAAAAGTACTTTCAGTTCCTGAATGTTACGAGTTAGCAAACATTAAGTTGGTTGTGTATGTGTCAATTAACCACAAAGAACTGAGTTATTGCATTTTCATGAGAGGGATTGATTCAATGTGGCATCATTTGCAGTTGTTGGTAGAAAGTAAAATATTGATTATCCATTTAATGTTCATCCCATTCTCATCGCATTTTGGATATATCTGGTCACTTATTGAGTTCTCATTTGGTGCTTTGAGATTGGATCTTCTCATTTCTCATTTCCTTCATTCTTATATGCTTTTTATTCACATAAATATTTGTGTTTCGAAAAAATCTTGGTTGTCAACATCACCGCCCATTTCCTTGCCTAACCAACTTTGCCATTCAGTCATGTTGTCAATGAGAGGGATCCAGTCTTGTCCCATTGATGATCAATTCATTGCAAAAGTACAATTGAGAAACACAAGTGTGTCATCTTAAGTAGAAAATAAATGAGGAATTCCATTCAGCTTGGGCTTATTTATATGTTTCCCTGAAGGTTTGAACTTAGTATTAGCTACTGACCAACTTGCTTTCCACATATGGCCAGTGGTTCTATTGCACAAGGTTTGCAGATGATAGTTTTGAAGTTGTCATAGCATGAATTTGCAATTTTTTGTATAGCCATCTTTCCAGAATATTTGTAATTCATTTACTGTATTTCACTTTATGACATGGATACTTGTTTTCTCTGGTGTACAAAACTAGGGGACATATTTTTGTTGTGTTGGTTGCAACTGGAAGTTTCAATCCTCCTACATATATGCACTTGCGCATGTTTGGTAAGACGGATTCTAAGCATGAAGCATGTTATTGATATTTGGATATTCATTGTTAACCACTGAGAATTGCTGAGGCAGACTATTTTTCCTGACATTATTTAGTTTGATAAGCTCTGTAGCCACTGTTTCCACTTATGTTCTATGGTTCTAACACCACAGTTACAAGGGTGAAACAGCCAACTGTGTTAAGGCATTTTCTTTTATGGCTGAGCTGTTGAAAGATAAAGACCATTAGGATTATAATGTTGGAAAGGATAGAGCATTTATGAAGGCCAGTGACCTAATAAATTGCACATAATTATGTTAACAAATTTTGTTTGTGATAGCTAGTGAACCATCTCTTTAAAGTGCTTTGAGACTAGTTGATACAAGATTGCTACATTTCAAGAGAAATTTTCGTACAAGCTAATTAAAACTGATTTATATGAAGCAAACGATTAATTAGACAAGAAACCTCAAAAATGTTCATAAACAATCACGTTAACAGAGAATTACTGGATTTCTGAATAAAAGCTGTTGTTTGGGTTTTCTTGGTGATTTCCTGAAAATGAAATCTGTTGTTTTGGGTCTTCTTCTGTGACTTACTGGAAACAAAAACTGTTATTTTAGGTCTTCTTCTGCTTCTTATTATTCTTTTTTGAAATTTTATTGATTAAAAATGATGCATAAATGTCAGTGTGAATGACCAAGGATGCAAAAAACTTTTGGATATTTTCTTGGAAAATTAATGAAAATGGTAACAAAATTTATCAGTCCTTTTTAGTTTGACTAATCATGATATGTGATTTCTATGTATCAATTCATTGATCTGGACATGACAATCATTTCAGCGACAAAAACTATTCTAAGAAAACACTAATCATGGCAACATTCTCTCAAATCAGAGGAGAAAATTTTATCCAATTCAAACAAGTCCTTATAATCTTGTTGCATGAACACTCTGGATAACTCGTGTTTCTATCTTCTGGACTTACTAATAATATTTGGATGTTATTTTATGAATTTCTTCTTTCATATGCTCAGAATTGGCAAGAGATGCATTGAATTCAGAAGGCTATTGTGTCGTTGGAGGCTACATGTCACCTGTGAATGATGCATACAAGAAAAAGGTGTTTGGTTTTTATTTTGCATTATAAATAAAAATAAAATTGCAAATGAGCTCAAACTGTGGCTCCATTTTCAAACACGAAGTTTTTCTTGATTCTTCTTCCATTTGAGTTATGATCCTCTATAAATAAATGGTTCTCATTCTGGTTCCAGAAATGCATTTAGAGTTAGCTTTGCCTTGGTACAGGAAATCGTTGCTGATATAATGCTCAAAAACCACCTTTACTGTTCAATTCTTCTTTTACAACTTTGTAACTCAAAAAATTGCTGTGACAGTATTACAAATCCCTTTGTCTTCATTCACATGGTAGAGGAATATGCAAGAGAAATTGGAGTTATAGTTCACAATCAGTATAGTTCTGTCGTATGACAGGCCAGTTGCATGGTTTTTTCACTTAAATGAATCTCGATCTTGGAAAGTTTCCTGCAAATTAATCTATCATTTTGTACTGACTTGGTTCATCAGAATTTTGCCTCTATTACCACATTGGGTTCATTGAAGAGGTGGGACAGTTTGCATATTTGGGTTTACAAGCTTGACGTCACTTGCATCAAGCATTGCATTTTTTCTTTTCCATTTTTCTTTTTCTTTTTCAGATGGAAAAATTTGAAACAGGTTTCTTATTGGTTATTCATTTCTTACCCTTAGCCACGAATTTTCCAGATGAAAATAACAAGATTAGTGACACTCTGTAGGGTCTTCTATCTGCTGAACATCGAATCCAAATGTGTGAGCTGGCTTGCAGAAGTTCTTCATTTGTAATGGTTGATCCATGGGAGGTAATGCTCTCTCTCTCTCTCTCTCTCTCTCTCTCTCTCTCTCTCTCTCTCTCTCTCTCTCTCTCTCTCTCTCTCTCTC